>JMFS01114461.1:0-12807 GCA_000699545.1 Podiceps cristatus
TCTCACAGAAGCCACCCCTGCAGCCCCCCCAGCTACCAAAACCTGCCCACGCAAACCCAGTACGGGCTCACACTTGGACAGTTACATTTAGAAGTCTGAACGGAGCTGAGTCGCAGTCTATTTTCTGCAGGATGCACCGTTTCATGTATTGATAAGGCAAAAAAGAATAGTAGTGTTGAATTAGCCAGAGTACTGGTATAACTGGGCCACATAATTCATCCTACAAGTCCTGCTTTAAACCCAGGTAGAAATAAAATCTTGGGTTTGGAAGATTATTTAAGCATCACTAGAAGTGATTAATGCTTAGAACTTCAACACTTGCAGTATAGAAAGTGCGTCAAAGATGACCAATAGAGCAGGTTTAGGCTTATAGACTGATGTGAGTACAAAGCCAAGAAACAGCCACAAAATTTTACTTTGGTACTGCCTTCTAAACAAATCTGATGCTGGCAGAGAATGCACTTTTAAAACAATTCAGTGAAACTTTTCAAGATTCTGTTGCAGTTCTGCTTTTAGTCCCGTGAGGTTTATACATGTTTTCTAAGAAAATTTCTTAATGAGGCTGCCTTTCCTCTGTGACGTTTGCTTTATTTACAAGGAAACTTGACTCTTCTCCTTTCAGGGTGAGCTGAAAGACCTTGCCCTTTCCTGTAGCATAGAAGACATGACCGAACCCCTCTTTCTGAGCATTTCTGGAGAAGTGAAAGGACTGCATGTCACTTACTCAGTACCTTGTGACACTGGAGTTACCAGGTAAATTGAGGGTTTAGCTCTGAAACTGAACAAAAATTCCTTCTTTCCAAAGCAAAAATATCGTAGAGAGGGGGAAAACCCCACTGATTTATGTAAACTTCATTTCTCCTCCTGCTGTAGGCAGCAAGGACAGTAAAATGTGCTGGGAAAATTCAGTGAAGGTGCCTGTGTGGAGAAAAGGTACTGGGTTTACACCCTAGCCAAATTCAGCATCTTCATAAGCCCGAGACTGGAGAAGAGCACTACACTCCCACCACTGTTTAGCTGAAACAAATTAACAACTGTGAATTTTTTAATCTGTGATTAATAAATTGGTGTGAAATTAATGGCACATTAGTGAAACTCAGGTTCTTGTTGTGTCTGTTCTCCTGGCACTTGTGACCTGCCAGTTGCCTTGACACTTTTGTGCATAGAGAGCATGAAAAATTACCTTTCTCCTTGGCAACCAAAGTGTGGGACCTCTGCAGTCTTTCGCGTGTTTGTGAGGAAAAACTATCTTCTGGAATGCCAAAAATTTGTAAATTCAACTCTTAGATGTGACTTTAAAATTACGGAATTATACCCAAGATCCTGTATTTTAGACCATTAGACTTTCTTGTTGCACTGTTAGACATCGTAGTAAAGAAAGATGAATGTGCTTCTCTTTCACTTGGTATATTTTACTGTTTGGTTTTGGTTTTTTTTTCTTATATGTAGCATGATTTCTCTCTTTTGGAATATGCTTGTCTTTATATATTTTATATAGGTAAAAAAGGCTTTAGCTTGGAAGGTCAGGATGTTATACATCATAAAAGTTCTACCCAAAAGAAATCATTACATGGATAGAAGTGAAAAAATTGAAAGCAATAAATGTTGATGACAAAAATCATAGGCTGCATGGTCCTTTCACCCTGGTCATCATAATCACATTGCAGATTGCACATTTTTAAATTTACTGAAATTATCTGCAGCATAAGAAAATAGGACTGATGTTTTAATACTAATGTAATTTTTTCTGACAGTGGTGAAAGACAAACGTTACAAAGCCCGCGGGATCTTCTTTTGGACTTTGGATCTGAAGTTGCATTCAAAGACATAGTGAAGCGGCAGCTAATTCTTACCAATCACACTGGAATCAGTGCTCCATTCAAAGTAGAAGCTGATTATTTTACTGGCTATTCACTTACTCCAGAACAAGGAACAAGCCTGTAAGTCTTGCTTTTCTGCATAATGACTCGAATACGAATTTAGGTCTGGACTAAATCTGAAATCAGGACAGAGTGCTGTTGCCTCTGTCATGAGATGTACTTTCTGCAGTGCTGTGGTGGGAATTTTTTTTAAGCTCTGACTGTGGTAATGAACCCTTCTGGTGAGGCTTCCTGTAGAAACAGCATGCAGTTAAGGACAGAATATTTAGCTGGTGTAAATGGCTGCCAACGGACATAAGGTGGTTTATGCTGGCCAAGGCTCTGTTGTGTTAGGTTGTACAGAGAATCTTACAACTCTCAAGTTGATTCACTCTTAACAGTGTTACTTTCAAAAAATGCTTTGTAGGCAGTCCTTTAAGTTATAATGGCTACTAATTTGGGTAGAGCTGGTACTTTAGTAGAGTCTTTCTCATTTCACAGAGATATCATTGTGATTTATTTATTTTTTTTTTATATTCTCAAGCTCCTCAAGCTACCTGGTGAAAAGAAGGCAACCCGTCACAAAACACGCAGCCAGAAGAGCACAATCAGGTATGAGAATAGCTGTTAATCCCCGCAGTGGAGAGAAGGCAAAAGCCAACTGACTACCATATTTAGCATTAAATGTGCCTGTCAGGCACATCATTTCATTCCTGGAGTACCTAACTAAGTCTACACTGTTAATGACTTAGTTCCTCTGTTCATTCTTGAGTTTGAAAGCCCACATTGCATAAGCTTTAGGTCAATCACGCACACACACACACACACGCACCCCTCCTTCCCTTCTTTCTTTCTCTCCCTCCCTTTCTTTCTCTTTTTCCTCTTCTCTTTCCCTAAACCAACAGCCTGAAACAAAGACGGGTGGATCTGGTGATAGCTCACTCCCAGCACACAGTATGGATGACATGCCTAACGTTTGGCTATTTCCCTCCTACACAGCCTTCTTAATACCGTTGCAGCAGGCTTTTCTCCCTCAAACCATTTTCTATACCCTCCCCACTGCGGAAAGCTACAGCACAGCCCATCTGTTATTTCTGATGCTTTGTACTGAAACATAATATGTGGAGCCACATGGGACCTGCAGAGGAGGGAAACGGTTGCAAAATGCTATAAAGTGGGGATGTGTCTTCTGTATCCAAAATAAAACTGGGACATGTTGGTACCTTGCCATAGTGTTTGGTATCTGTTACAAAGACAGAGCTTTTCAGCTGTTGAATTAGCCCTTAAGATCGGACTGATGCTTTGTACTGAAACATAATATGTGGAGCCACATGGGACCTGCAGAGGAGGGAAACGGTTGCAAAATGCTATAAAGTGGGGATGTGTCTTCTGTATCCAAAATAAAACTGGGACATGTTGGTACCTTGCCATAGTGTTTGGTATCTGTTACAAAGACAGAGCTTTTCAGCTGTTGAATTAGCCCTTAAGATCGGAAAAACATGCTTATTGATTTAGAAGGCTAGGGGACTGGGAATGTGGAAAGGCTTTGCTCTTTGTAATACGTTCTTTGTGTTGAAGAGCACATGGAGGTAAACAGGCAGCTGCTAATAGAAAGATAACCAGTTAGCACAAATTCCAGCTTCTTTTCCTCAAATTAAGGGTGTGTTTTCATGTAGCCAATTAATGCCTTACATATTCCAAAGAGTCCTGGATCAGGTTGTTGGAAGGGCGTCCCTCTATGAAATAATCTCTGCAAGGACTAACTCTCAAAGAACAGATTAAGACGTGCTGCAGAAGGGAACCTGGGTAAAGTGTTATAAATGTGGGTTGGGTAAATGATCCTAGGTATTTTTGAAGCCAGTGAGGTTAGGCTGATTGACACCAGCTAAAAAGATGATCCTGTTTATTCCTTGAAAGACTAACTTTATTCCATTTCCTCAAAATTTAACAAATGCTTCTCTGCTGTGCTCCTTCAGAGTTTGCAGCCACAGTGCTGTCTCATAGGAAGGGAGTAGCTTTCCATATACAACCTTCCACAGGAACTCTGAAAGCCTTCCAGCAGCTAATCATAGAAATAACAGCTTACAACAACATGTGGGGAGAGTACCAGGATGATCTCGTCTGTAAGGTAGGTGGGGCTTCGGTTTCAAGAGAAGTATTGCTATGGCAGATTTTACACCAATTATATTTCCCAGATTCCTTTCTGTTAAAAATACATTTTAAATTTGTTAGGACTTCTGTAAAAATTCAGGGTAGATATTTCAATACTGCTACTTCCAACAACATGTAAAGAACAATTGTTTGCTCTTACAGTGCATGGTTTTGTTTTGGGGCAACATGTTCATCCTTTGGGAGGTTTTCACGTGCTTTTAAAATGACTGAAGTGGTTCTGATTTATAAAGTATGTTTGGTAGCTGGCCAGTGCACTGCTCTGCTCTACCAATACAATATATTGTGTCGTACGGAAAAGCCGCAGGGAAGCTCATGAATGTATACAGTATTGCATTCTCCTGCTGAGAAGAGCTTTCATTAGCACATGAATTAGGTGCTGTCGAAAGAAACCAGCCAAAAATATTTGAAAATCCAATCAGTTTTCAAAACGTAATTTTCTTACCCAGAGAACTCAAGTTTCATCTTGATTCTAATAGCAAAAATTATTTTTTAATAGGTGGGAGACTTACAACCTAAATTAATTCCTATGCAAATGACTGTGAAAGGCTGTCCAATCTTCCTGCAGATGACAGGACCGCAAGCAGAGCAACCCATAATCAGGTATAGCCCAAAATACTGTCAGAGAAGTCAGACAATTAAATACCGTTGGACTATAGCCAACATACATACTTGTTCCCATCTCTTATGATATAATGAGAAGGCCAGCGAAGTGACTGTCAAGGTACAGTACCTGCTTCTGTATCACCTCTACATTTGTCTCTGCCAGCGTAATTAGGAAAGAATCTGCATACGAGCCTTCTCAGGCTTTGCAGCAGTCATCATTCTAGGCTTACAGTCACAGAAGTTCACCCAGTCCAGCCTTACCCGATTCTGTGGAGATGGAAACTGGTACGTGGTGGCAGTTCTCATCTTCATCTGCAGTTCATTTCTCCCTGTCCATTTACCTGGAGCAGGAGAAATGTGGCCCCAAGGTAAAGGGGGGCAGGGGAAGCCCTCTCGTGCCGCGAGTCGCATCTGCACATCTGGGTAAGGGCTGGTTTATGGGGACCGGGCGCCGTACAGCACAGCTGCTTCTTTCTGACCTCAGAGGAATTAGCACTGTGTGTCGTGCTGCAGCCAAGAGCATTTGCAACCTCAGCTCTGTAAGGGGGCACAGAAAATCGATTTAGCTATCTATCCACCATAAAAAAAAAACCCCTTATGCACCTGGAAATTGTGTCTGACACGGGTCACTCCACTGCGGTGCAGCCATTTGCTGCTGCTGCCAGTCTTTCACAAAAGCTGACTTCACATTTTTACCCTGAAACATCTGAGACAACGAAGAAAACTGGGAAAAAGAGACTGATTAAATAAAGCAATACTGTACTTCACAGCATAGTCCGTGCTTCACTTGATAGCCCCTCACAACAGGCTGCCAGTGCAGCCAGATAGGTTTCCACTTCTAAACAATTCTGTAATGGAAAATCATTTCAGACTATTCATTTTTATTTTCTGCATGTGCTGACAGCAAGGTTTCCCCCCTCAGGTTTGGCACTCATGTCTCTGGAGGGCGTCCCGTCTTTCGAAGGGTCCAGCTCAACAATCCCACTCCCTTTGGTAAGAGTGACTGTCGAACAGTAAACATCAACATCTGCGTTGCATTCCCTGCAATAAAAGAAGAACCTTTTAACATGTCAATTAACAGGCCTACTGGTTTCCTAATCAAGACCTTTTTTGTAAAGATCATAATAGTATATAAGAGTGTCTAAGCTGTTTTCTAACTTAGCTAATACAGAACAATAATACATGTTGTTAGGTCTTTGTATGCATAGTAGTATTTATCATGACGCCGTTACTGCTGTGAATATTGGTTTGCTTTCTGCAACAGTAAAGCAGGGAAGCTCCAGCCAGAGCGTAGTAGAATGTCTGTAACTGACTCAGTGTCTTACTGCTACGAAACAGCACATCCCATCCTGATGTGTCTGGGTTTTCACTCATTGAAATGATGGGAATTCAGGATTCTCCATCCTACCTTTGTGAATCTCTCGCAGCACTAACCCTGGTCAATTAAACGTGCTACCTGCTGCTCAGTGACATCATCTGGCTGTTCTGTTTAGGCTTTTTATCTCAAGTGATACCTGAAGCTCTTCAGAGCAAGGCCAGTCACCTTTTCTTGTCTCTGAATGCCACCAAACACATTTGATGAACAAGCAAATTACTTGTGATTTATTTTAATGTTACTAAAAGTATAGTTCAGGACCTAGAGAGTGGCTGAGCATGGTCTTAAGAGCATGGTCTTAAATCATTTTAGTTTACAGAAAACATGGAAAGCTTAAGATGTGTTTTAATAGAAATCCATCTGTTAGAAACAAATTAGTTCCTTGATATTCTGGTTCTCCAGTACCAAATAAGCTATGAGTCTTCTCAATGACCAGAAGTAATTGTCCTTTCTCCCTTTCAATTCAGACATCCGCCTGGACTGGGAAATTTACAACCAAGAGCAAGATGATAAAAAGCTGGTGGACCTGTTGATGTTCTTTGGAGACCCTTTTCCTCCTAAGGACGTGGATGAAGATGAGACTGCATCAGCTGGTAGCACCTCAGAGTCAGAGATCGTGTTAAAGTTGGATCAAACTGCCATTCCCCGCGGAAGCATTTATCCAGCTTTGCAAACCACAGATGAGGTCAGCTGTTAGTCTGGTTTTCATACGGCTGCTGAGATACATGATGAGTTTCTTGGCTTGAAAGGTTGAAAACAATAACACGCGATATAACTTGTAACCAAGAGCTCAATTGCTAAAAGAAATGTCAGCTTCCCTCTCCGTCAAAAAAGCAGTACATGGGTAGATGGCTACTGGTATCAGCAACTAGTTTCCAGAATGAGCTATAAGCAAATAGCTGTTCAGTTTCTCTTTTTCTTGAAATTGTTAAAGAGGCCGATGAGATACTTTTTAAAATACTGTCACTGAAAAACTAATGCCATTTTTACATGGAAGTGTTACGATAACTAAAACTCCTTAAGTTGGGTCTACTTTTCTGATGGGTACTTTACGGTGTCAATGTGTGCTGTAGTCAGGGAGCAGAGTTTAACCTGCAAAGTTCAAATTGCAGCTAACAACGGGGAGATATTTATCCCGGTGCTAAAGTTAGATTTGTTCTGTTGCTCTGTTGGAACGTGGTAACGTCTATTACGCGTGAAGTTTGAGTACAACATGACGATTTACTGTTTTGAAGGGCTGGGAGTGACAGGGTTACAGTATCATGCAGGTTACGTGTATTTGTCTGGCAAAAGCTTTACAGAAAAGATATTAAAATCACATTTCTCTGCTTCAGCTCAGAAGGCATAGTTGTTTCGAATACACCTCTAACTTTTCTTTGTGCAACAGGGGAACATTATTACCCCAGAGTGCTGGTTTGTATAGTTGGCCAGAGATGTCACGGTTGAGTGCTTCTCTCGGTAGAACAGGACCCAAGCACTCATGTTTTCCAAGGCGTTCAGGAGCAGTTTCATGAGATCAAACTTATGGATGGAAAACTTAATGTACAGGACACATCCACATGTCCAGCTTTTGTGCCAGAAAGAAAGAAACTGGAGCTGGCCATGCTTGCTGCCTAGTGCAGCCGGTCCCTGTACGCTTCACTTGCATTCCTCCTTTGCAGCGTAACGGTTTTAACCATTCCCCACCCTTGTGTCCCTGCAGTCTGCAGACTCTGACAGCAAAGAGAACGAAGTCATCGCTCAAGAACCTACAATACAGAAACTTGTCTCTGTACTTATACGACCTCATGAAGGGGTTCCTGCAGACAACCCCTACTCCGTTACTCCAAGACAGATAGTAAGCTTTTATATTCTCTTTATGCTTAGATTTAGTGTATTTTCTGCAGGACAGAGGAGACAGAGAAGGAGGAGGAGGTAACTTTGGTTTGGGATAGAGACTACTAAACAGTGGAACAGTAGGCTGGGAGGCTTTGGGATCCTGAAGATGACCATGAAAAGAGTTTGCAAAGTTAGCAGAAAAAAAAAAAAAAAGTGTCCTACCTACATTTGAGCAGTTAACTGACCACTGTAATTAAGTGTTCGGGTGTACTAGGCTCTCTAGAGTGGCATCTCCTGCCGTCTCACTTGGGTTGCCTCAGTGAAATGTGTGGCATTAGCTGGGAGGCATCCAGCCTGAAGCTTTGGAAGCGTGTTAGTAAATCTGCCCTGGTTAAATAAGTAGACGTGGCAGAGCTGGCGAGCGGACTGCCAGGAAAGGGGTGCTCTGTCGACAGCTCTTTTGGATAAACTGTTGTAAGCCACAGTAGTTCAAAAATAACTAGTGCAAAAAGGGGCCATAGTGTCACAGTTCCGTAGGAATAAGATAGAGCACTGGGAAGATCTGTGAGTGACACGGTTACCCAAAACATCGGTGTATCTTAAATATTAGCAAGTCGTTTGCCAAAGGGTTTCAGTTACAAGTTAGAATGAGGTAAAAATTACATACAAGAAATAATTACAGAAATGGCATCTCAAAGCAATGAAGCCTCCAGCCGGCTCTGGGGTGGCTGAGGCTGAGATCGCTCAGGTGAACGAGTGCCTCATTGCGGAGACAGCCTGTATCGGTTGTCGCCGGCAGCGAGCTCTGCCCGCGCGGAATGGGGTCGATGCCTATGAGCCATTCAGGTATTCCCCTGCAGAAATCTTCTGTGTTCTACTGTTGCTCCAGGAAGGTCTGTTAGCTCAGGCGTTGTGCAGCACAGCTGGCCGGACCGGGCTTGAGTCCGTGTCTGAGCAACTAAACTCTCTATGACCCCAACGTATAGACCCTGCAGCGTTGCAGGACGTGACGGAGCTTATTATCCCTGCTCTGGCCCTGCTGGACCTCAGGCAGAGCTTGCTTGTGTTCCTCACCGCTCTGAGCAGGGAATCAGCGCAAGGAGAGCTGAGCTGGTTTTGCTTCTACTGAATGTAGGTCCGGCAAGACCAAATACCTCACCCCACGATCGCATGAAATCGGGGAGTTTGTGTCTGCACAGCCTCAAAGCAGTACAGGCCAGACGGCCCCGGAGCTTACAGACTCGGCTGGACATGGGTTGGCTCTGTAGGGAGATTGCAAAGGTTTTTCTGCAGCAATAGCAGGATTTACCCATAACGGGCACAGTGCACCTAAAGAAAACAGAATCTATTCAACCTATAAATCCCAGAATCATAGAATCACAGAATGTTTTGGGTTGAAGGGACCCCCAGAGCCCATCCAGTCCAACCCCCTGCAGTGAGCAGGGACACCATTACCCAGATCAGGTCACTCACAGCCCCGTCCAACCTGGGCTTGAATGTTTCCAGGGATGGGGCCTCCACCACCTCTCTGGGCAACCTGTGCCAGGGCTTCACCACCCTCATCATAAAGAATTTCTTCCTTACATCCAGCCTAAACCTACCCTGTTTCAGTTTAAAACCATCACCCCTTGTCCTATCACCATTGTCCCTACTGAAAAGATTTTCCTCATCTTTCCTATAGGCCCCCTTTAAGCACTGAAAGGAAAGTACAGAAAATCCACTGTAGCTGCATTTGATTACATTCCCTGCTGTTAGGTAAAATTAAAATGCACAAGAGTAAACTGAACTGTAAAATTAATTCACAGCTCTAACTCTTCGAAAAGTGTTTCTTATATCTGCAAGTGCTGTCAGCTGTGCGAGAATCATCTGAGGTAACCAGGGAGTGAGAGTGGGCAGAACTGGGCAGAATGGGGTATTTTTAAAAACAAACACACAGGTACACGGGTATCTCTATGTGTACTTAGGGAGTTGATGTGAGACTGCTTAAACTCTACTGATGCTAAAAAGCGGCTACACTGGTATTTAAAGTCAGTTTTGTTGTCACGTCGTCACCTTAGTGCAAGCCTGAGCATAGCCCACCCTCGGGAGATTTCACTCTGCGTGTGCAGCTCAGCTTGAGCCGCGCTGCGGGTGCTTGTGCCATCCCCGGCATCCGCCTGCTCTGCCGAACACTTTTCTCTCTGCTGCAGGTGGTTCCGGGAGGCGCCAGCATCTCCATTTACATCTCCTTCACCCCACGTGTCCTGCCAGAGGCCGTGCCTGAAGTGCAGTGTGAAGGGTTTGTGCTGGGTTTCATGAACCTAGACGACAAGGTAAGCTGACTATCACGGCAAGGCTAAAGATGACCAGAAAATAATCCTTTCCCTTTCTGGAATTTAGGTACAGGCTGCTGTGTACCTGGCCAGTCTGTGTAAACAGTCCCGTATGTCCTTCCTTAACTAGGGTGGTTTGTTCGTTCCATTTGCCATTTAGCTTGGAAGCACCCTGGGGTGGGAATGTCGCCGTCTTCTTACGTCGGCTGGTGCAGCAGACCCCAGAAAAAGCCCGGCGTTTGAAATGCTGTCACAGCATTGGGTTTTGCTGATAACGGTGGTTAACAATGGGACTGAGACTCGGGACTGCTGAGTCCTGTTCCTGGCTCCGCATCCACCTTCCTGTGTGAATTTGGACAGCGTATCTGTGAAACTTCCTCTCCAGCAAGTGCAGCTCACAGGCTGATGGGAGCCTTGAACAGTGTTTTATGAATTGCTCTGCTGTTCTCTGACATGAATCATTGCAAAGGTGCGAGGTGTAATGACTGAATGAAAACAGAATATTTAATAAAAACATCCCTAATGTTCCTGACTCCTGGAGGAAGAAACGTCTGCATCTGTATTAACCACAGCCATTCAGCTTCCAACTGCTGCTTAGCTTTTGCTGTTCCTTCCGTGTTGCCATCGAGTCTTACAAACAGGCGATACATTGCCAAGCAGAACCCTATTTTGGCTAACAGCCTCTCGGGCTAGAAGTAGGGGTTCGGGTTTTAGCGCTATCATCTTGTACATCCTTTCTGTTTTCATTTTGTTGCCAGCTTGCAAAGACGGTGCCTAACAAAGTGTGGCGCAGACACGGCTATGAAGCTCCGCCGTTACAAGTAGCCTTGCAAGCTTGCGTACGGCAGGCTCGGTAAGTACCGTTGCGCCGGTGGCCGCCACGCTCGCAGAATGAGTCACCTGGATGGAGGGCAGGGCTCTGACCAGCTCTGGTTCTTTACACTCAGGTTGAAAGTAGACGTGGATCATGACAGAGGAATGGTGTTTTATTCAGTGGCGAGCGATCTCATACTGGACCAGCCTGGGTTAGGAGTAAGTATTTCACGCACCGATATATTCAGCTGCTTTGTGCTGCTGTGCTACTGGAAGAACCCAGAGCTGTATGCACATGGTTTTTAAAGTGCATCCTTATCCCCAGTAGCCTCATGGTGCCATTTTCTATATTGCACAGAACGAGACAGGTAAAACGAAAAGACCGCAAGTACTTATTGCCCAGATTTAAGCAAAGCTGAGCTCAGGCAATTCTTATTTTATACATCTTTCTCCTCCTTTGTAGAGGAGTCTGTAAGTAGAAAAATAAGTAGTTATTTCTAGGACATAAAGGTCTGATTGCAGAATGAGTCACTTAGAGCAGCGTGGTCAGTGTCTGTGACCCTTGACATTCAAAGACTTTTTAACTTTATTACATTATTTGTATTTTGGTTTTTGACTTGAGAAATTAAAAAAATAAAAAAACAGCAAAGAAACCCACAAGTAGAAAATACTGGGTTGCTTTAGGGTAAAGTCCTTCAGATCCCCTGTGGCGCTGAGTGACCAGACTAGTACAAACCTCTCAAGGGAGTTAAAACTAACCAGTTTGGAATCATTTCTCCACCAGGTTTTGAGCGATTCGGTAATGGCTCAGAGTTTGAAACTCATCAATTGCACTGAGGTTCCTCTGTACTTCAGGCTCCTTCTGTCTACGCCCTTCAGCCTGTCCAGCACAGATCCCCAAAAGAGCACCAAAACATCCCACAGCAAGAAGGAGGAAAAAGAACAGCAACCACAACTTGTACTTTATCCACAGCAAAACATGCTGGTAGGCTCAAAAATAATAATCCTGTGCCAGAATAGATAGTTTAGTAATTGGTGTGTTAGCGTGGCCCAGATGAACCACAAGAAAAACACAACCAGTACAGAAATCTCCCAGTTTCAGGGGAAATAGTGGTGTATTAGCAAACGCTACTTACTGCGATTTTGCCTACCATATTGTGGGTACAAAATATTTTTCTACAGCGACCTCGATGTGCATTTCTCATCAACTCTGACCTGTTGCAAACTCCTGCAGAAAACCCTGTGGTTTTTGGAGCTCGCCTAAATCAATAGCTGCGTATATGCTGGACAGATCAACAGATTTCCAAAGACTGCAGTCCCTCATTTCCTGAAATTAGATGCAGGCAGTGCAAACACAGAAAAATTTGGGTTGTTTTGGGTGTATGCAATGACACTAAAGGAAACAAAGTCCTGGAGTCAAGAATTAGCTAGGGTGCAAAGAATGCGTAACGGTTGCATTTTTGAAGCAAACCGTTTTTTTCCGTGCTCATTTTGACACAGAGACACACGCATCTCAATTCTGCGTGTGCGAGAAGAAAGATGATTTAGATGGTTAAGACATCTTTGAGAATATGACAAGGTGACCTGCTTGGTGGATGAGGGAAAGGCTGTGGATGTTATCTACCTGGACTTCAGTTGAGCCTTCAATACTGTTCCCCACAGTATTCTCATGAAAAAACTGTTTGGCCAGGGCTTGGACAGGTGTACACTCTCCTGGATCAAACACTGGCTGGGTGGCCGGGCCCAGAGATGGTGGTGAACGGAGCCAAACCCAGTTGGAGGCCGGTGACAAGCGGTGTCACCCAGGGCTCTGTGCTGGGGCCAATCTTTATCGGTGATCTGGATGAGGGGATTG
>KL283651.1:0-10727 GCA_000699545.1 Podiceps cristatus
TATTACCTGGCTTAGGAAGTTAATTACCTGGTTTAGGAAGTTATTACCTGGCTTAGGAAGTTATCAACACGTTTCACATACCAAATCCCATACTAAATCCAAAGCACAGTAGTTGCTGGAAAGAAAATTACCTCCATCCTGGTTGAAACCAGGACAGTGCATTAAACACAGTATAAGCACATTAATTTTTAGAAACACTTTGTATATATTTTACAGATACTTGTGTACAGTTGATTTGATTTCTCAGATACAAGGGATATTAAAACAATGCATTCTTCATGATCTATTGTATGTATTTTGGACCTGGAGCATTTCCATATAAACAGATTTCTGGGCTGAACTGAGTCTTGTGAAAGTCAACGTGCCTCTGAGCAGGTGCAGAGCCTGCCAAGATAGAAGGGTCTAAAAGATATGATCTGAAATGCAGGTGCATATGTTACAGTATCAGAGCCTTATTTTCAACCCAAGATGAACCCACAATTTGATTTCGACAACAGTATGAAATATATTAGCCTTTTAAGGACCACAGGCCACCTGCCGTGCTTGTTAATGATGTAAGACACTCATTCATTAATGAATATCTGAAGAGCTAGAAGTTTAATTTTAGTGCTACTTTGCAGTTTCAGGATTTTCACTGTGGTGTTTTTTTGGTTTTTGGGGGGTGGGTGGGGGTTGGGGTAGGGTTTACCTGAAACTCTGTCTTTATTTTAAGAGCAGCAACATGACAGCATTCTCCTTTATTCCCTTAGCAATCAAACCAGCATTTGATTTAAGTAGAAATTTGCTCCTTAATGGAAAAAATTATCACAATTTTGTCAATACCATCCCAGAGCAATTGTATTTAACTGTACATGTTAGACCTTGCACAATATCTATGGAAACTACATCCTAGTTACTGTTCCTCTTTTCCTTTACTGGTATCAGTAACTGCTGTCTGTATTTTTCTTATTCTTTTCCATGCTGCAACAAGGAAAAAGCAGATCTTGAAATCACTGTGAGCCCCTCTTTTCCCCAAATTAATCCTCAGGCCTACTCTTTCTATAGTGATGGGCATAGATCTTTATTAAGAGCAGCAACAGTGACACCAAATGGTCACTTACAAATTATACTTCAAACAATGCTCAGCGAACATGAGGTACATATTGCCTACTACTGAAAGTGAATAGCTCAAAGTAGTAGTTCGAAGTGAATTCCACATGTATGTATTCCTCATTATAACCCAATGATAAACATGATATTTTATTTTAATGTGAATTAATCTTTCATTTGGATCAATCATTAATAATAGCCAAAGATAAAAACAAACTACTAGAAAAGGAAAAAAGCAATTTAAGGATCTCATCATACTCTGGAAAAAAACATGAATTTATAAGATTACAAGCTGGGACCATTTCCCTAGAGGACATAGAAATACGGATATCATAGGTCAAACTTACTTAAATGTTTAATTACTTTAATGATTTCCATCAATGGTGGACGAACCAGCCACTCAGATTTCCTTTGACTGCTCTGTACAAGTTCAAAAAAAAAAAAAAAAAAAAAAAAAAAAAAAAAAAGATTGTAAAAGAACAAAAGTAATTACAACTTTTCATCAGTATCTTATTTTAAGAAACTAAATTCAATACAGAGAAGCAAGTACTTGGAATAACACAAGTCCCATAGAAAAATTCTCCTACAAATACTAAACATCGTCCCTTATGACCACACCCTGATAAACTCCTAGGACATTTATAGACTAAGACAAAGGTATTTATGAAAAGAGAGTCAAGATTGGGGCTGGGGGTTGGATAATTTGTTTTTATTTTTTCCTAATCATAACGTTTTTTTTGCAGTAGTTTTGATTTGTAATAGAAGTCAATAGTTGGTGACAGAAAGACAAAGATCCAAGCAGAGCAATCCTAGAGGATATGCACCAGAAGAATAAAACATGAGAGCTAGAGTCTCTTCTTCCTGTCACAAATGCAGGCATTCAGATAAAGGCATTTAAAAAATATGCAGAAGAAGGGAAAGAAGGTCTCTCTCTCTCTTTTTTTTTTTTTTTTTTTTTCTTTTCTATTTATAAATATGAACACATTCCAAGTGTGTAAACTGATGGGAAATTTGGGTAGGAACATGAGGCATTTTTTATAACATAGTATTATGAAACAACACAGGGGTTGCTAAACTGCACTGAAAGGTAAGGTATAGCTTGAAATCCTCAGCTTCCTTTCAGATTTTATTCAAAAGACCACAGCTTTAAAAACTGGTATAAATTCCATGATAATCCCTTCAGTTTTTTAACCTGCAAAGCACAGTCAATAGATTTTCATTCAGTGATTTCCATAGCAAGACAAACCTTGGCATCCACCAATACCTACTGAACTATATGAAGATTAACAGTGGAGCTGTATTTTGAAACTCAGGACAATGTAGCAATTGAATTATTTACATTAATAGAGTGAATTCAAGACTGAACTCTGCTTTGCAACTATGTTACCATTTAAGTAGGTATATAACAACACCCTCACTTGTCAATGAGTGTGTTCTTTTAAATTTATTATTTCTGCCCAAATAATCAATGTTGTATTTTTCAAATTTGTATATGTATCATGTACACATATGAGAATGAATACTTAGTTAAAACTTTCCTTAAGATGAGGATTTTAATAATTGTATTTTAGATTTCACGTGCAATTTATTTTACATCAGTTTCTTCATACATTCAGAGTCCACATCCAGCAACATTGCTTTTCTTGTGTTCTGTCAGGAATAAAGTAAGTGCTCAGCTACCTATTACTTTTAGCTGAGGTATTTTTGTGAAGCAATACAGTATAAGGAAGAGTACACTGCAATGTTAGTCTTCAGAACAGTCCACACAAACCTGCTGACTGGACCTATCCTGCCTGTGATTACTCCAGTCCTGCTTTCACTCTTGCAGAAGACATTTCAGTCTTCTTTTGTTGCAGTTATGGAGAGCCATAACAAAATGTATTCATATTATATCCAGATCTGGAGCCTGTTCACTTATTATAAAACAGTTCTGCATCTGTATGACATTTTAAACATAAAATTAAAAGGGAAGGAAAAAAAGACTAAGAGTAATTTAATTTAAATTGGTTCTTTCAAATAACAATAAAAATTCCAGGCATCATCATAAATTCTTCATTAAAAGTAAATTGGTCTTTAAGAATAACTGATCTGAGTGACACAAAATTAATGGCTTTAGAAAAAAACCCCAATGGACTCTACGAGTCATGAAAAAACAATGTGAACGTCATGAATACCATCGCAAGCTACTCTTACCCCTAGTGACAACTGAATCCCTGATCAATAAATTAAACATAAAATGCTGAGGGCTACCCACTGTCTTTCCTCTGCTGAGTAACTGTGCTTAACAAGGTGCTCCCAGGGAGAGACATTTCATGCTAGTGCATAGATTGCTAAGTGAAATGGTCTGTAACAGATCAAATTCAAACTGGCTCTGTAATACCATGTCAGGATTAACACTGAAGCTGGACAGAAGGAAGACAACTATTTCTGACACCAGAGGACTGAAATTTGCAGGCATTTCACACCACTAAAGCAACAGGGAACTATTGGTCCCAAACCTCCTACAGTTTTAAACAAGTACAGCAAATCCATCCAGACTAGGTCTTGTATGATCCAGATCCAGATGATCTGTAGATTGTCTGCACCCGTTTGGGAGACATGAAGACTTACAGGGAGGATTTATTCCCTGACCTTTACTGGCATGACTTGGAGGTCAACTTCACTTCCACACACCAGATGGCACAAAGCCAAGAGGTTGCATAGCCCCTAAGACAGGGCAGAGCTCATATCTTACTTTAGCCTAATGGTTCCACAGTGAGGGTATCATTCCCCAAAACCTATGTGAGGTATCTTTCTCCACTTTCTTATAAACCTTTGTTGTGGTTTAACCCAACCAGCAACTAAGAACCACGCAGCCACTCGCTCACACGCCCTGTTCCCGGTGGGATGGGGAGAGAATTGAAAAAAAAAATCTGTGGGTTGAGATAAAGACAGTTTAATAAGATAGCAAAAGAAGAGTAATAATAGCAATAATAATGATAAAATAATATACAAACCAAGTGATACACAATGCAATTGCTCACCACCTGCTGACAGATACCCTGCCCCATCCTGAGCAGCAACTGCCCCCTGGCCAGCTTCCCCCCAGTTAATGACAACATATGGTATGGAATATCCCTTCGGCCAGTTTGTGTCAGTTGTCCTGCCTATGATTCCTCCCAGCTTCTTGTGCACCCCTCTCTGGCAGAGCAGGGGGAGCTAAAGAGTCCTTGACTTAAGCACTCCTTAGCAACAAGTGAAAACATCATTTTGTTATCAACATTATTCTCATACTAGATCCAAATCACAGCATTATACCAGCTACTAGGAAGAAAATTAACCCTATCCCAGCTGAAACCAGGACAATATCCACCCCTTATTCTATACCGTCTATGTCATGCCCGGATCTCACACTTTCCAATACATTCCAGTTAATTACCACCACTCTTTCTGTCTTTTGATACATACACACAGATATCATTCCTTTAGCCTCGGGTCCATCCCTCTAAAACATCATTAAAAGGTCCATAAATGTCCCCTGAATTCATTTGGTCCATGACTTTGGGCTCCATCTATCATAACAGTCCTTCAGGGCAAGAGATGGTGTGTGGTGTTGGACTGTTGCATCCTGATGCCAGTTCTGGTTCCATTACCGCCGCACTTTGCTTGGTTTCATCAAAATTCATTATTCAGCAAAATGAGTGATTCTTACTGTAATACCACTGATATGGCATACAGCAACTGACAAAGTAATGACATGCAGTGACAGGGTTACATAGCAATTAACATCATACAACTTAAGCAATTCAGCAGATGGGTTTGCCTTTGCCCGATGTGGGAATAACCCAGACTGTCTTCCCTTATCTGTTCTTCTTGGGCACTATGATGTCTTTACCCCCTTCCACAGGTTGTGGAAGTTTTGATTGGGCAGGGCCAGCTTGATTGGCAGTGTTCACTACCCAGGTGGCTTTCGCTAAATGTGTATTCCAATGACTGAAGGTTCTACCACCCATAGCTCTCACTGTATTCTTTAACAGTCTGTTGTACCATTCAGTTTTCCCAGAGGCTGGTGCATGATAGGGGATGTGATACACCCACTCAATGCCATGCTCTTTGGACCAGCTGTCTATGAGGCCGTTTTGGAAATGAGTTCTGTTGTCTGACTCAATTCTTTCTGGGATGCCATGTCACCATAAGACTTGCTTCTCAAGGCCCAGGTTCTGGGTGGTGGCATGGGACATGGTATAAGTTTCCAGCCATCCGGTGGTTGCTTCCACCATTGTAAGCACATGGCGCTTGCATGGGCAGGTCTGTGGGAGTGTGATGGGCGTGTCACTGCCAGGCTTCCCCATGTTTATTGTAGCCATCATCCTCCATACCATAACCACATAGCTTGTGTCATTGCAGCACATTCACATTTGTGAATGAGCTGTGCAATAGTGTCCATGGTCAAGTACATCCCCCGATCACAATGTTGTGTCTCTTCCCTGATGGCCTGAGGTGTCATGGTCCCACTGCTGGATGGCTTTCACTTCTGCAAACTGACTCGATTCACCTTCTCCTTCAGTGGCCTCTGCAACTCTTTAGACAGGACTCTACACAGCAGTGTTCCACCTTCTATGTTTTCCTACAATATGACAGTGAACAGGGCATATCGCTTCTCAATTTCTGGCAGTTTATCATATGGTGGAGCCTCCTCAGCACACGTCACTCCTCTGTCAACCTTCCAAAATCTTTGCCTTCTGGTTAGGCCATGATCACTTCCAAGATTCCTGGCTGACTAGGGTTTCACATTCAAGCCCGCTGTGTGATCAGCATGACCCACTTACACCATGTAGCATCATTTGTATAGAAGGGACTCTCCCTTTGAACATTCAGCCCAGCGCTGGCAGTCAGAGTGCCAGGAGGAGCTGTGCTTCAGTACCAACCACACCAGAAGCAGCTTGAACCCCTTCATATGCTGGCAACACCTCTTTCAGTTGGGGTATAGCAGGCCTCAGGTCCCCTATATTCCCAGCTCCAAAACCCCAGGGCTCGACCTCGAGTCTTCCCTGGTGCTTTCTGCCAGAAGCTCCAGGTAGGGCCAGTGTCCCCGGCTGTGGTGTAGAGCATGTTTTACCTCTTACCCTGCCCAGACTGGCCTAAGGGCTACTGCATGAACTATTTCTTGTTTAATTTGTTCAAAGGCTTGTCACTGCTCAGGGCTCCATTTGAAATCGTTTTTCTTCCGGGTCACTTCACAGAGATGGCTTACAATCAGACCGTTATTTGGAATATGCATTCTCCAGAAACCCACAATGCCTAAGAAAGGTTGTGTTTCCTTTTTGTTAGTTGGCAGGGACATAGCTGTTAATTTGTTGATCACATTTATTTGGATCTGATAACATCCATCTTGCCATTTCATTCCTAAGAACTGGATCTCCGGTGCAGGTCTCTTGACCTTACTTTGTTCTATGGCAAAAACATCTTTCAGAATGATTTGGACTATTTTCTCCCCTTGCTCAAAAACTTCTTCTGCTGTGTTACCCCACACAATGATGTCATCAATGTATTGCAGGTGTTCCGGAGTCCCACCTTTTTCCAGTGGAGTCTGGATCAGTCCATGTTAAATGGTGGGGCTGTGTTTCCACCTTTGGGGCAGTTGATTCCAGGTGTACTGTATGCTCCCACAAGTGAAAGCAAACTGTGGCCTGCCCTCTGCTACCAAAGGCATTGAGAAGAATGCATTAGCAATATCAATTCTGGCATACCACTTGGCTGCCTTTGACTCCAGTTCATATTGAAGTTCTAGTATGCCTGGCATGGCAGCACTCAGTAGCAACGTGACTTCATTCAGGCCATGATACACCCTCAGCAATCCCATAACAGAAGGGTCTTCTGAGAGACTGGGTAAGGCAGGCAGTTGTTTTTTTCCCCCGTCTCCAAGGCCACTATACAGAAAGCCCACCCTTTTGGGTCCTTGAAATACCCTCTCCTGAGGTAGCCTATGCCAAGGATGCACAGAGTCTCCGGGCCAGTCACAATGGAGTGCTTTTGCCACTCATTCCCAGTCAGACTCACTTTGGCCTCCACTACAGATAGCTGTTGGGAACCCTCTGTCACTCCAGAAATACAGATGGGTTCTGCTTGATGGCATTAGAGTACATTGCACACCAGTGTCCACTAGAGCCTTATACTTCTGTGGGTTTGACATGCCAGGCCATCGAATCCACACAGTCCAGTAAAACCAGTTGTCTCTCTCCTCCACCTGGCTGGAGGCAGTGGCCTTCTAGTCCTGGTCATATCATTCGTTACCCACTTCCTGTAAGTATTAACCAGAAGTCCATTCAAGAGGGTCAGAAGTAAGGTCAGCCCTTCTACTCTGTATGAGGAACTGCCCATTGGAAACTGGAGTGGCATTTTTCCTTGAAGAACCCCCTTTTTGTGATTGTTTTTCCTTGCAATCATGTACCCGTGCCTCTAGGGTCGAGGTAGGTTTTCCATCCCACTTCCTCATGCCCTCTCCATGGTCACACAGGCAAAACCACAGGGTGGCCTGTGGTGTGTACCTTCTATGTCTTCTCTCTTGACCAGCAGAATGCTCACTTCTAATAACTGAGATATCAGTTTGTATGAGTGGGGAGTGGAACCTATCCTCTCTGAATATCTGTAACTTCCGGGACAGTTTTTTTGGATAGTTTCGTGGCTAGCATGTCTGGCAGTTTCTCTACAGCCAAGATGCAGGCCTGTAGGTAAGAAGAGAGACTTTCTTTGCATCACCAAGTTTGACCAGCCAATTCATCTACCATATGTTTCTCTTCATCTTTCCATGTCACTGCTGCCAAGTTGGCATATGATGATACTGCTCTCTGTACAAACTTCTGCCACATGGGTCATGTGCAATTGATCCATCTGGATCTTTGGATAACTGCTCATTGTTCAGGTCACCATGAATCACCTCCAGCATGGCTAATTATTCCAGGTACTGTATACCGCTCTGTGGTGGTCCACTTGTCTAGGTGACATTTACCATCTTCCTTGAAGCAATACCTTTCCTTCATGCTTGAGAGAGGCCTCCTCCAGAGGCTGCGGACTTGTGCCCCTTTTCCAATTGCTTTGTCAATGCCCCCTTCCCTAGAAAGGGATCTCAGCCACTTGGCTTCTCTACCCTCTAATTCCAGGTTACTGACCCCATTATCCCAGCATCAGAGTAGCCAGGTGACAATGTGGTTGCCTGGACAATGGCTGAAGTCTTTTCACATATCTCACAAGTCATGGAGGAATAGAGGTCGGATGGTTATTGCCTCATTTATGAGTTCATCTTCCCTCGTCTCTTCATGATGGCCCTGCTTCAGAGTTGTCTGACTCCATTTCTTCCTTCTTCTCCCTCTTAGAAAAAGCTTTTTCATCCCTTACTAAACAAGCTGACTTCTGCTTCCAAGATTTCTTCTTTTGTATAGGGGTGACTCATACCACCACTTGTTGGTTCTCTGTTTCACCTGCAGTGCCTGTTGTGGGGGGTTGAGTAGCCACAGTGCTTGTTAGGGGGTTGGAGTAACCACAGTGCCTGTAGCCAGGGTTTGAGTAGGCACAGTGCTTGTCACAGGGGTTGATCTCTAGGTTGTTTTCTTAAATAGGTGTTTAACCCTAAACAAGACCTGAACCGTGTTCAGAAAACATACCAATAGGAACATCACAAGAATGTTCAACATTCTCAAGAGCTATTGTAGCTAACCCAGAGGAGAAGGGGAAGATGAAAGATGATGTCTCCCCCATAGATTTTTGAGCTGAGAAGAAAAAGTAAGAACTGTGAAATTAATTTCCAATAGATGGCTCATGAAGTACGACCATAACAGCAATGCTGAGTGCAAATACTAGATTAGTCTCATGCCAATAAGTTTATCATGTCATAAACCAGTATTAGAAAGTACAGCAAAATGATAACCTTGACCCAACTCCTAGAGATGATAATACATGACATATGTAAGTCTATGGGAGCTGATGAGATGCATCCCAGAGACCTGAGGCAATTGGCTGATGCAGTTGCCAAGCCCATCTTCCAGATAGTCATGGCAGTCAGGTGAAGTCCCTGGGGACTGGAAAAAGGGAAATATTGCCCCCATTTTTAAAAAGGGTAGGAAGGAAGGCCCTGGGAACTACCAGCCTGTCAGCCTCACCTCTGTGCCTCGGAAGATTCTCCTAGGATCTATGCTAAGGCACAGGGAGGACCGGGAGGGACGGCTTCATCAGGGGCAAGTCCTGCCTGACCAATCTAGTGGCTTTCTATGATGGAGTGACTATGTCAGTGGACAAGGGTACAGCTACTGATGTCATCTATCTAGACTTCTGTAAGGCCTTTAACATGGTCCCCCCACAACTCCTCTCTAAGTTGGAGAGAGATGGATTTGATATGTGGACTTTTTGGTGTATGAGAAATTCGTTGGATGGGTACATCCAGAGGGTAGTGGTCAATAACTCAATGTTCAGATGGAGATCAGTGACAAGTGGTGGGGGGTCCATACTGGGACCAGTATTCTTTAATATTTTCATCAATGACATAGACAGTGGAATCAAGTGTACCCTCAGCTAGTTGGGGGATGACACCAAGCTGAGTGGTGCCGTTGATCAGCTAGTTTGGGGATGACACCAAGCTGAGTGGTGCCGTTGACACACCTGAGGGATGGGATTCCACCCAGAGGGACCTTGACAAGCTTGAGAAGTGGGCTTGTGTGAACCTCATGAGGTTCAACATGGAC
Organism: Podiceps cristatus; assembly: GCA_000699545.1. Taxonomy (NCBI): domain Eukaryota; kingdom Metazoa; phylum Chordata; class Aves; order Podicipediformes; family Podicipedidae; genus Podiceps; species Podiceps cristatus. The sequence continues at coordinate 9,804 of KL283651.1, forward strand.
AACTGCAAGGTCCTGCACCTGGGTCAGAGCAATGTGCACTCACAGCCCAGAAAGCTAACTGTACCCTGGGCTGCATCAAGAGAAGCGTGGCCAGCAGGTCAAGGGAGGGGATTCTGCCCCTCTACTCTGCTCTGGTGAGACCTCACCTGGAGTGCTGGGTCCAGCTCTGGAGCCCTCAGGACAAGAAGGACATGGAGCTGTTGGAGCATGTCCAGAGGAGGCTATAAGAATGATCCAAGGGCTGGAGCACCTCTGCTATGAGAGTTTCAGCTGTTGAGCCTGGATAAGAGAAGGCTCTGGTGAGATCTTATTGTGGCCTTTCAGTACTTAAAAGAGGCTTATAAGAAAGATGGGGACAGACATTTTAATAGGGCAGGTAGTGATAGGACAAGGGGTAATTGTTTTAAACTGAAAAAGGGGAGATATAGACTAGTCGTAAGGAAGAAATTTTTTATGATGAGGTTGGTGAAGCACTGGAACAGGCTGCCCATGGAGGTGGTAGAAGCTCCATCCCTGGAAACGTTCAAGGTTTTGAGCAGGTTTCTGAGCAACCTGGTCTAGTTGAAGATGTCCCTGTTCATTGCAGGGGTTGGACTAGATGACCTTTAAATGTCCTCCCGATAATAACCATTCTATGATTCTATGCAAGGCTAAACTGGTTCTTTTTCCTGTAAGTCCATAATAATTCTTTTTTGTCTGCCTTGTAAAATTGTGTTGGCTTGGATTTCTCACATCCTTACAAGTTAAGAGAGACACAATAAATAGCATATCCCCTCAATAAATCATATACTCCTGTCAATGCTGTTATGGATTATGAAGATGATTAGCAAGATTTTCAAATGTCAGAAATCAGATTAAAGTTGCAATAATGTATGGAATGCCACACATGTGGATAAAGCCTAAATTAAGTTTAAGAAAATATAC
>KL283652.1:0-21079 GCA_000699545.1 Podiceps cristatus
TGCTGTCCTAGTAAACTGTCTTTATATCAACTCATGAGTGTTCCTTTCTTTCCGATTCTCCTCCCATCCCACTGGGGAGGGTGGGGAGTAAGCAAGATGGCTACATTGTACCTGGTTGCAGGTGGGGTTAAACCATGACAAGGATAAAACCTGGTGGTCCCGAAGCTTTCATAGAGCCCTCTCCTATTCCTGATTTCATACTGAGTTTCACTGCCCCTTTTCTGACTTGGCCAGGACAGAAGATCAAGTTGACCAGATAATCTCCATGAGTATTAGTGAAATTGCTGGATTCTCTTTTGACCACAGCACCTAAACTTCCAAGAATGTGGAAACAGTTCCAGATTGTGGTTATTTCATCAACCTTCTGGTCTATAATGTATAGAAAACACTTAGATCAGGTGACAAAACCACCCATGACAGTGTCCTGTCAGAATTTGATAAGAAAGTAATCCTTTCTTTTAAGAAGCATCATAAAAAATTATTTTTCTTTTTTTCTTCCTTTTTTTTTTATTTTCTTTTTTCCCCTAATGGAATGAAAAGCAGCCTTGGATTCCAGTCAACAGACACCCCCAAACATTCTGAAGGCAACAGAGTGAGGAAATTTGCCCCTCCAAGAAAGGCAAAAGGTCCCTTAGAACTAGATTTTGGGACCAAATGTTTATATTCTTTTCCTGGCAGAATATCCTCTGGGTTTAGACAATTTATGCTATGTCTTAAAAGAAGAGGAATTAAAGCAAATGTGAAGTAGGGTGACTCAATAGCTAGGAAAGCTGGCAATGTATTCCCTGTACAGTCCAAACAACAGCAAGAAATACAAGAAAATAATGCTCTAATGCATCCGCTAGACCTATCAAAGAGAACATCAAGGCCACGCTAGACAACTCACTGACATGACATACTACCATCCCTGACATTTTTTCAATACTTCTACTCAAACAGTGAACTACTCTAACATGGATTAAGTTCTCAATTAAAAAAGGCAAAGGATCAATGCCAATGTGTACAAGGTTGAATATTATTCTTTCCAGATTCTTCTTTGCAGTATAAATTACAGGTTTGTGCATTTCCATAAACGCAGATAGCAAAATTTGTCTCAGGAAGAGGTGTATTTAGTGGTTCAGCTTTGCTAAGCCACCAAGTAAAACACACTGAAAATACGAAGTTTATGACATGACCTTCCAAGAATTTTCACTGAACACTGAGAGCCTTAAAACCATTGATCCCCTGAAAAACTAACATAATATAGGAAATCTGGTCCTTTTTATAAAACCTCAGCTATCTACATGGAGTTATGACAAAGTGGCTAGACAGCTCTAGCAAGTATTGCCTTCCAAAAAGTTCTTAAATAGCCCTCTTGAGCACAGAGCACAAGTTAGAGGTCATATTGAAAACATTAAGACTGAAAGGCACTCTCTCCATATTTCCATGCTATATCCCAATAAATGACTGTTTTCCATTTTTCTATTTCCTTACAAATCTAACTTTATTAGAGGCACAGCATGACTCACAGCAATTTGAAACTGTCGTTAGTGACCACCACATTTTGCAAGAAGGCATATAAAACACTGAACTGTACATAGACTTGGCCACTTTGGATTTTTTTTTGTTTACTTATGAAAAACTAAACTTTATTCCCTCATATTCAGAAACATTTACTTTTTTTTTTTAGAAGTAGTTTATTACTTTAATCTATAAATATACCATACTGTACGTTCATATTAAAATAGGACACGACAAATAGCACTAAAACAATGACAGTTGTGCATGCTGTCTGCTTTCTGGCTATAGGCCACCACTCCACTGCCCAGCCTAGAGACTGCTTCCCATCAGCCCTTTGGCAGGGCAGCAGCATGCCAGAAGCACCTTCTGAAAACAGAAGTCACTTATGAGACACTATCATTTCCCGCAGAAGGGGTTGCTCCATCACCTGAGTCACACAAGACTCAGCAGATGTGGAGGAAGAAAGGTTGAAGAGCACAGGGGATGGGTGTCAGCCAGAAACAGGCTGCTGCCATCCACTAAATGAACTGAAGTTGGATAGTCAGGAGGAGTGAGGAGCGCTGGGGAAGAAGAGCAGCTGGGAGCAGGTTGCACGAATCTATCTGTTAACAGTCTGGGTGATCTTTTCTGCTCGAGATTACTGTGTAATAAATACTGTATTTTAACTGTCTACAGCCAAATGAACTATTATAGACATGCAATGAATTCCTGAAAATACCAAAAAAGCACTGGACACATTCTGTGCATGTAGCGTAATCTTCCTGTAATGTGTAAGGCCATGGTGTGCCACCTTTACTTGTCGCAGGAAGAAAGTGGACAGCTTACCTGACCTGAAAGGCTTATCACCCATTTTTTTAATTAGCAAAAATAGGTCTTCCAGTCATTTAACAATGTTTTCATAGCCAAATTTCAAAGGCTTTGACACCGTATTCATAGGTAGACATAATGAATCATCTTTGCACTTCTCCACAAGTTCAGACAAACCCTTCTTCTATGATCAAAACACTCTTACTAGTGGGTACAGACAAGACAGAAAACCAAAATGGCCACATGCTCCTTGGTTGTCAAGCCCGGCACATTTACAATCATCTCTTCTCCCCACCTTTTCCCAGTTGAAAAATCATCCTGGATACATAGGCATGGCAGAATGCAGCCATGCTCCTAAACAGCCATACATATATCCATTACAAGTTCTTGGCTAAAATTTCTGAAGCTGTCCCTTTTTGGTCCAACCTTATTCTCAGTTTAGTTCCTTGAATTTCTACAAGAACTGGCAGACACTGACCAAGTCAAAGACTTCTATGAGGTCTTTTTGCCTATTGTTTCCATGTTGGCCTTAGAAAGAGAGTGCCTCAGGAAAGGAGCTGTCTTTACTTGTCCTGTAAAGCCCAGACACATCGTTGGCACTTCAGCCTGAAAAAGTTTCTGAAAATATTTTTATTTGTTCCATACAGAACAGAATGCTCCCTCTGAATGATGCATTTGTTCAGCTACATCAACGAACTCTGCCAGCTCCCTCTGCTCTCCTCTTCCAAACTGCATGCAGAGACAAGGATGCATGCAAACTCCCATGGAGGAATGGGGAAGGACAGGAAGAGCAGACTGGGAAGTAAATACGACTGACATGGCTGAAGCTGCACAGGAAGGACTACACCACCTAAACTAAATAAAATCCTGCTCCTAGAAATAATTGTCTAGTGAAGTAAGAGCTGCTTCCAAGAAGCACTATGATCTCTCAAGTCTCTGAAGAATTCGGAATAGAGTTTGTGAACAGATTTTTCCAGGGCTAAGGTGGCAATCTCTACTTCACAGATTTCAATTTATTCTCTTCTCAAAAATGAAACTACTTTTTAATTTTGGTTTGGTCCACAAAAAGGGAAAGAAAACCAAGACAGTGTTTAGACTCATCTGCTGCATGTTATTTAAACACCAAACCCACTGTTCACTCATAGGACACTGGCAAATGGCTACTTTTATACTAGTAACTGCAGTGCAAAAATTTTGTTTTTAAATTCCTATCACAGACCACAGTATATTCAGCTAAAATAAAACAATGTCCGTATTAAGAATGCCTCAGGCAATGCCTTCAGACCATTTCAAAACAGTTAACACCTGTCTTCTGAAAGGGCTTCAATAATACTGCTTGTTACAAAGCTATAGATAATTTTGTCTTGTCAACACCTGCAGCTGGAGACATTTTCTAAAGCAAACAACACAGTGGTAGAGACACTTGTTGGGAACAACTGCTAGCAAGTTGTTTAAGAGATGTGCCTAATCACTTGCATATATGTTGTACTGATTTACTATTGGTTTAGTTCATTAATGTCAAGTAGCTCTGCATTTCCCCATGTCTCATATAAACAGAACCTCTCCATTTGGCTCTACGAATTAAGACCATTACTTTCTGAAGTAACACGGGAACAACGATAAGTAAAATGTAAGAGGAGGGAATGGCGTACAGCAGATGACAAATTTATACTCTAAAATGGAAGTGCACAATTAATAGTTGTTTTACCAAAATACACAAAACATACTTAATTTTGTACTGAGAAGTGGAGGGGAGTCAACACATCATACTGCTATACAAAATTACACAAACATTTAAAAAACTCAAGTAAAGGCCTAAGAGCATGATGCGGCTTAATGATTCTGTGATCTCAGGACACATTACAGACCTTCTCAAAGGTCTGAAACAAAATTTATAAGCTTATTATATAGGCAAGCAACCTCATATCTAGATTATATAATGATCCAATTAGAATGCTTAAGAGGCAAAACAGTTTTGATTCAGTAACAACTTAACATTTATGCTAACATTAGATACAAAAGGGCAAGTCTGAGTGTTCTCTTGGCAATTCTATAACCAGGAGGCATTTTCATGTGCCATTTAACATGTAACTGGTTAAGCCAAATTCAATGAAAATTTGAAAAGTTTTTAGTCCTTTGGAAATTATTTAAAACTTCCTAACACCAGAAACTATTCAGAAGTCTATTAGCAGGAATTCATCATTAGAACATGTCTTCTGTATTTTTTTCCTAAATATATATTTTATCACCTCCTAAAGCAGCAGTCACATTATGGAAATTTAACATGAATGAAGACGTGGCCAAGAGCTGTCCAACTAAAAGTTCTGTAGTTTTTCAGGTCTTTTCCATTACTTAAATGTTACTTTTAATAACAACAGGTATTACATTCAAAAACATGATGTTAACCTTTACCGTACAATTTGGTACTGTACTATTCAGAATTATTAATTATGTTCTAACAAGAAGAAGCATAGGCATGAAGTATTACTAAAGAATCAATCTGAGTGATGACTCTTCAGCTCTCTAGCAAAATACATGAGTAACACTAATCAAAGTTTTCTTACATTGCCAGCCTTACTACTGTATTTTCATGATATTTTTGTCACAGTCAAACAATTTCACTAAGTGAACTTTAAGAATGATGTATTATGGAAAAAAATATGCAGCTGTCTTCAAACTGATGGTCCAAAAGTATGTATTTTGCAGAACTAACCAGAATAATTTATCTAACCCTCACCCCCAGAGGTATAAATTACAACCTCCACAAGTGAGAGATAACAGGTCACCATGTTCAACACATGTAGCCTACTTCTGCAAAGTAATACAGATTAATTTGTTAGCCTTTTTAACCCTAGTTATTTACTTTTTATTTAAGCTGACTAGGGACAGATACACTATCAGCTGCAGCCTCTTAGCATCAAGGGCAGTAACTAGTATCTCCAAGCAGCAACTTCTTAAAATACTCAAATGTCAGGAACATATCTGTCCGTGCCTTGAATTATACCATTTCTGTCTGCAGGAAAAAATGTCACATCAAAAACGGAGAATCCTCTCAAATTTTTATATTTAAACAACAAAAAATTTCAATTCATTGAAATTTCATTGTCAATATGTGAAACAGGATCTGCCACTTCTGGCAGCTCCTCTCAGGATCCAGCATTTGGGGTGGAGGGTAAATTTTTTCCATTTGTTTTTAGACACAAATACTAAAGGCTGAAAAAAGCTCTTCTTATTCACTAAAGACTGCTATATGAAAAATTAAATGATCACTAACTAAAGGAGAGAGAGGCTCCTAAACCAATGTGGATCAAGAAAAGTTCAATAGGTATCAGTGACATTACAAGAGTAGAAAACCAGAATAAGGACTCCTCTCGATCAGGAAAACAGAAAGAACATTACATAAACACAGAATGGGGCTTTCTCTGGTGACTTTACCAAAAATAAATTGGGCAACTGCATGGCATCTTCATAGGCAGTGGTGCAAATTTCCCTAACATCAGCAAGTCCTCAGTGAGAATATAGCTGCTGAGTACACAGAGTGTCTTTTTCTGCTGTTATTTGAATAGAACTCACACAGACAATATCTGAGAATTTATGTAAAAGACTGATTGAAATGTTAAACTTACAGCTGTGGTAAATTGGGTCTAACAAAGGGATCGTTTTCTGCCCCATTCACAGCTTTATTTTTCCTCTGCTTGGGTTCAGAATTGGCAGATGGTGCCTGAGAATTATTTGTAGTTGGAGGCTTTCGCTTGGCCAGGAGCTTTCTTTGCCTTTCGATGTCTTCCCTTTGTTGATTCACCCATTCTTGTTGCCTGTAAACCCCCCAAAAAACTTTATCATAATTTTGCATTTTAAAAAGAAGTATCTTTTTAACTGAGAAAGCATTAAGAAATTTTTAGAAAACTTACTGTACATGTGAAAATGTTTCCTAGGAAAAAGAATACCAGTGTTTTTCATGAGGTGGAAAAATTTTGCTAAAATTTTGGCATAATTTACTTGTCAAATTGTGATGGTATTTTTTGTTGTTGTTTTGGGGTTGTTTTGGTTTGGTTTTGACAATGTTACACATGATTTCTGGACTAGATAAAGAAAAAAATAATGTATCTGAGCTGGTGGATAACTTCTTTTATACTATGAAATGTAACAGAGTCAATAGAGAGTACTTGATTTTTATAGGCCAAATATTAAATTTCATCTGACCATTTCCAAATAAATCACCAGTTTGGATGTATAGCAAACAATTACAGCTTTTATGCAAAACACATACAGATTGGTTTTAAAATTGTCTTAAACAATGCCCTAAGCAATCACATAAGGCTAAGATTATATACTGTCCTTCAAAAACTAAAATCTTGGTGAATTACTTTTATATATATACTCACGTATGTATCTCCAAAGACCGAGTCAGACTCGTTACCAAAGAATGTCCTTTGAGGCACTGCATAATTATTTTACCACTGTCTCTGATGGTCTCCCACAGCCCTTTTCCTTGGCCCCATCTCTGCTCAAATACCTGTTGCAGCAGCTCTTTTCCAGGCGGCTGCTCTCCCCCATCCACTTGCACTAGACCCTATCTGAGGCTGCCAGATTTGTCACTCCTTCTTCATGGCACTGAGGAGCTGGATGCCTGAAAAAGCTGCTGCAGTGATGGATGAGCAGACAGCACCTATGTGACCAAGGCGAATTTCACAGACCTCATCTGTCCCAATGATCACCAGGTTAGCCGCATGAAAAAGTCACCTTTTTAGTTTTATAGCTCTTTCTACCAGCTGAACTGAATAATTAGGTGCTTTTCATTTACTACCATCATGCTTTTCTGATGATAGTTAAAATCAAGTGAAACCAAACTGTCTTTCAAAGACACCCAGCCTTAGTATTCTCTCAATTGATTTAGGGAGTTCTGTACTGTGTTCTCAGTCTTCAAAAGGCAAAGCAAAATACAATGTATGAAAAGCCGCTCCAATCCTAGAACCTTAGTAATAAAAAAATCCACTAGAGGGAACTAACAATTAGTGAGAATTTTAAGAACATATCATTGACTAACTTCACAAGATTTTGAAATGCAAAGCCATCTGTCCACTGTTCAGTAAATGAAGCACCATGACGAACTGTTGTAAAATGCCCCAGCCGTAATCTGTCTTGCATGCTCTTCTCTCTGCTTGCCAGCTTTTCCTGTGTGCTCTAAGAAAACAAAAATTAAAAAATCATATTTAATAGTACTAAAATGTTCAAGAAGTCAGTAAATCACTCAGAAAGCTGTTGGAGGAAAACAACCTAAGGGAAGGATAAAAGGAAAGTACATAAAAATAACTTTTATTACTTTACTCCTTTTATTCTAATTTCTGCAGAACTCAAAGATCTGCAGTTGTCAGAATTTATACTGATCACGATTTGTGCACCAAAAAAAATAATTTGAGCTCGACTCAGTTTTTCTATGAAGTTCGCTGTTCTTCATAATTAACAAAACATTTTACTTGTAAATATAGCAAAACTGAAAGAGTATCAGCATCATACAAGAATGTAAGTAGAAATCTGTACATACCTACTATACTATATGAGCCTGCTTAGGTATCAGAAAGCGCGCACCTACTATACTCAGCCTGGAAACTCCCCTGACAAAACATCTATGTTACTACTTGTACCAAACTGAGCTCAGGAATCTCTACGTGGGAATGCACTGCAGGTAGACTTACCTGCTATCAGATACTCCCTTGCAGTAATAGAAGCAGATGCCCTCTCAGAACCAGTCACTACTACTACAAGCATCCTTGGGATGTGATAAATGACTGAGTCTGCCTAGTCTGCTTCAGCACAAGAAGAAAGAGCACCATGAACACTGCTGATGGACAGAAACTTCTTTAATTGTTACAAATGCTTGCTTCTTAAGAAATGCTTATGGCCCCAAATCACACACACACAAGTGAGAAGTTGACAGAATTAAGGATCTTTGTGCAAACAGACTTCTAGACTGAAGAGGAGGCCTGCACGGTCTTTCATTAAAAACGGCCTATGTGATATTCACAGTCTGAAGATGAACACCTAGCATCATGTTGAACGGATCTGATGAATCTTTTCCCTGCATTCCCCTCATGTTGGAACTTAAAAAGGACTGCAATAATTTATTCATGGCATGATAGCAAGGAAACTCCCTAATCCTCTAACCGATCAGTTTGTGCCTTTGTTTCTGACAGGAACATCTAGTGGGTAGTGTGAGAGAACAGACTTGGCTGGCTGTTTACCTTAAACTTTTTTGTATCCTAATTTGTAATAAGCTGATTTTCTATTCATTTTTTGCTAGGTGGTTTTTTTTGGGGGGGTTGTTTGTTTTTAAAATAAAGCTATTTTAAAGAGGAAGACAAACAAGGTATCCTATCTTTTAAGAAACTGCTGTTAGTTTAAACATAATTGGCATTAAATTTGAAATAAATATTTCTTTCACAGTAGTATGAAGGTAAATGGTCACCTTCATCTCCTTGTTTCCATTAATTCTGAGCTAACATAGCATTTTGTCATTTTACATCAAGAATTCTCAGCCACTTAAGTGCCTCACAGAGAGATTTTATCCGTCTCCCCTGTACAATAGATTATGTTCAGAAATTTTTTGTCCACTGTAATCTTAAAGTTTTTCCAGAAAAATGGCCACATCTTAAACACTTATCTTTTATGCTTTGCTATATCTGAACTACTCATGATGGGAACCCCCCTTTAAATTAAAAAAAGATATGTTTTCCATGATCTGAAAAAGGCTTACCATTTTATTTTGCCTATTTAGGCTTATAAATACACTTACTGCCAGACAGAGATCATACATATCAAGTTTTCAGCTTGTGTCTAAAGTGAAAAAGTTAAAAGTGAAAATGAAGGAATCATAATGGAGTTCTGCAGTAGCCTCACAGGTTTTATCATAAAGATTTTATAGATAAAGGGAGTGACCACATCAATGGACAAGCGAAAACCCACGGATGTCATCTATCTGGACTTCTCTAAGGCCTTTGACACGGTCCCCCACATCCTTATATCTAAATTGGAGAGATATGGATTTGATGAGTGGACTGTTCAGTGGATAAAGAATTGGTTGGATGGTTGTACCCAGAGGGTAATGGTCAATGGCTCAATGTCCAGATGGAGATCAGTGACAAGCAGTGTCCCTTACGGGTCTGTTCTGGGACCGCTGTTTAGTATCTTCATTAATGACTTAGATGATGGGATTGAGTGTACCCTCAGCAAGTTTGTGGATGGCACGAAGCTGAGTGGTCAGGTTGACACCCCTGAGGGATGGGGTGCTGTCCAGAGGGACCTAGACAAACTGGAGAAGTGGGCCTGTGAAAACCTCATGAGGTTCAACAAGGCCAGTGCAAGGTCCTTCACCTGGGTCAGGGCAACCCCCGGTATCAATACAGGCTGGGGAGATGAAGAGATTGAGATCAGCCCTGCCGAGAAGGACCTGGGGGTCCTGGTGGATGCAAAGCTGGACGTGAGCCAGCAATGTGCGCTTGCAGCCCAGAAGGCCAACTGTACCCTGGGCTGCATCACCAGCAGCGTGGGCAGCAGGTCAAGGGAAGGGATTTTGCCCCTCTGCTCTGCTCTGGTGAGACCCCACTTAGAATACTGCATCCAGCTCTGGAGCCCTCAGCACAGGAAGGACATGGAGCTGTTGGAGCGGGTCTGGAGGAGGGCCACAAAGATGATCAAAAGCCTGGAACACCTCCCCTATAAAGAGAGGCTGAGAGAGTTGGGTTTGTACAGCTTGGAGAATGCTTTGAGGAGACCTTACCACAGCCTTACAATACCTGAAGGGGGCTTATAAGAAAGACAGGGGGAAACTTTCTAGGAGGGCTTCCAGCATTAGGACAAGGGGTAATGGTTGTAAACTAAAAGAGGAGAAATTCAGACTAGATGTTAGGAAAAGAACTTTTACGCTGAGGGTGGTAAAACACTGGAACAGGTTGCCTAGAGAGGTGGCAGATGCCCCATCCCTGGAAACATTCCAGGTCAGGTTGGATGGGGCTCTGAGTGACCTGGTCTTGTTGAAGGTGTCCCTGCTACTGCAGGGGGGGTTGGCCATGATGACCTTCATGGTCCCTTCCAACCCAAACCATTCTATGATTCTGTTTTAAAAGCAGTAAACTTACCTTTTCAATGAGAAGCTTCTTGCTCATTGAAATACATTTGTTTAACCTTTCTTTATATTTTTCAAGTAGCTTTTGTTGTTCATCTATTTGTCTTCTAAGATCACAGTTAGCCTAATAAATATACACAAAATATGAGAAGATATAGTGAAACACTATTTTTTTAAATCAACTGTCACAGAAAGTAAAAGGATCTACCTTCACATGACTAAACATATATACGCATATATAGATATATATGGGCAAAAATCTCATTTCACAGATCTATCCCAATCTGTAGAAGGATGCCTTGCTGCCTTTTTTATTTCCTTTACACTGAGCCACATTTTGTATTACAGAGCATTCAGCATTTAAATAATATATAAAAGCATTGTACCGATCACTTTTCTAGTTCTCCAGTGTTAAACTGAAAGTTTAATTTTAGCTCTGGATCCTCTATAACCAATTGCTGAAGTCATGCAAAATCCTAACAATTTTAATTTAAAAGAAAACAAAAAATTCACAATGATGGAAGTTTCAATTATTTGAGTAGGAAGTTTAACAAGTTCCCTACATTCCATTTATATTTAACTTATTACCATCAAAAAATTACAGCAATATTATTTTGTTTAAAACTAAATGATTTTTTTAAAAGGTTAGGTTTGTCTATCCCATACTGTTGAACATGTGCTAGAACAGTCTACATGTAAAATTTTACAATGTGTGATTGCACGACCTAATATGTACTTGTCCACACATAAATACTAACCAGACTACAACTTGTGAATACAGCTTTTTTTGTTTCATATTTCTATGTGTCACCTCCCCAACACTTCCTTCAAGAGCAAAAGCATTAAGATTTTTTTTTTTCTGAAAACAAGTCGTAGAACACAGCATAGCACAGGTTTCTTATTAAAAGTAGTTATTTACTGCCTGTAATAATTTGTCACAATCACCTCCATTCTGAAAATGCCAGCAATTGTCCCACTGATAACTGCTATCCACAATTAGAATAACAAAAAACCCCTGTTACATTAAATTATATTATGAAGTTACAGAATTAACTGCCTGCAAAACATCACCTTTCTTTGTACCTTCAGAAAGTCTATAAGCATATTTAATCATTAACAAGCCATACCAGAGAAGCAGAAAACAAAATCTTATGCATTTTATTTTAGAGACTTATCTGATTTTTAAGAAAACAAAAATACAAAAAATTAAAAACTCATTTCACCTTTTAATTTAGGTAACTCCAGAGTAATTTTTAAAACCAAGGAATATTCAAACATTTAAAATATTTGCCTCAGATTGAGTCTGTTGTTCTGAATAAATATCTTTACCCCATGCCTAACACTTACCCTGAGTAAGTCATCGATACGACCTTCTTTCTTTTCCAAGTCTTGATTTTTATTACTTTCTAGTGCAGCTAATTTCAGCATTGTGAGATCAGTCTAAAAGAAAAAACATTTTGAAATATTTATCCTTTACTAACAATTACAGTATTATTTTTCTCATGTGTGTTACACAGAGAAACAAACTACTTTAAAACATTCAACAAGACCAGCACATCTCACATGTTTTGAAAGTGACATGGAAGGTTTATTGAAAACTTGGCTTTCCTTCTTCATGAGGATGACTGTGAACAGTTGGGACAAACCACCAACAGTGTTAAAAGATTTCATCACTAATTGAAAAGTTATTTTCACAAAAAAAAAGCATCTAAAACAGGGTAAGAACGTAAATGTCAGCTAATTAAATTCTCTGTATTTGGCCAACAGGTGAAGTAGTCTTGTTCTGACTAATTTGAGAAAGATAGAACAGATCACATCACAAATGGCAGTGAGGGTAAAACAACTGCTTTTGGCTTTTAAAAGTCATGACAGAACTATATCTTGATCATTTTGATTACCATCTCATTTTTCTTCTTCAATGTCATATTTTAAATGCAATATGACAACAGCAGCTGTCACTTCAAATACTGCCTGAAAGAGCAGCCTCTACTTCTAAGATCACACAGCAGCTAAACTCTTGAGCAAAAGCCTAGCAACATGGTCATCTAAACTACTCATGAAATGCAACACTGGAAGCGGAGGAAGTGCAGAATACAAAACTAATCGGACAGATTTAAATTAAGAGCTGCTGAACTCAACAGAAAAATGCTTTCATGAATTGTAAAAAGCAAAGCTTTTTTGAAAGCCTTTAAAAATTTAGAAGGTGTTGAAAGAAATAAACAAACATATCTATAATTTTTTTTCTACAGTCTGAAGTGATATAGGATAGCTCTACTCAAAAATAGTTACCTGAGTAATTTTAAAAGATAACTGCTTTGGTTGCGTGATAGGGTGGTCCCCGAAAGCTAATGAAGTAGGAGAAGGACTATTCTGTCGAACCTGGAATGCATGAAAACAAAGGATTTTAGATACAACTGTAAAATTATGAATACAGACTTGTTTACAACACTTGGAAGAAAATCATATAGAACAGAGAAATAAGGTGTTGTTATTACAGAAGATATTACTTGGAGCACTGCATCGAGAGCTATCACTATGCTGTTATACATTACCTGCAGTTTAGAAAGGATGAAATATATTTTCTGAGAAAACTAAGATTGTCACTTTTGGGAAACAGTCTGAAAGATTTAAGACAATACAAGATTGGCATAAGGTGATGTCATTCTCAGAGACTTATTTTCTGATTTTAAGCTTTCACAACTCAAAAATGCTGTTATTTTTGGAGTCGTTACTTCCCATGGGAGAACCAGAAAGGGGAAGCCAGTGCAGATCAGAACACAAATCCCATTAATAAAATTTCCCCAAACCCACTAGTTTGTGTGAATAAGGCTGTTTTCAAGCCAGATTCCACAAGCTGTATTACATTCCATACCGTTAACAAGAATAAGAGGATGCCTGAGGTTAAAAGTACGTGGAATAAAAGCTGAGGTCTATCAGCAGAGAAAACAAATCCTTTCTGTAACTGCCAGAATCTGGCCATTCAGAATCACATGTGGGTATGCTTAACACTGAAATTATGTATATGAGGAAGAACAAAAATTAATTAGCATGACCAATGAAGAGAATTTTAAAAGAATACAGGCAAATTAGGTGTCAATTATTAAAAAAATTATGAATTATCAAAAACTGAGCTTTTGAAGTCCTGAGTTAGGGGTTCAGTTTCCTCATAAGTAACAAAAATCCTCCCCTTTTTTTGTGTGAGGCTTGTGAATAGATGTTATTAGAACATTTCAACATTTAATCATCATTTTATGTAATTACTTTGCATTTAAAAATGTTTTATGAAGAAAGTCCTAGCATTAACAGAAAACTTTAGTTTTACTATTTAACTTGATCTTTTTTTTTTTTTTTTTTTTCTGTTGAAAGAATGAACTTCTTCCCAGGATTCCTTCCTTTGAAAACTCTTCCCTTGAATACAGATTCTTTTCAATTACGCTACTTTTAGACTATGAAAATATCTCTAGCAGTTATGAAGTTCACAAACTTACAGAAGAAGGAGCGGAATGTGAATTCTGAGGAGATCGGATTGCAGGAGGTACACCTCGCACTGGACTAGAGCCGTTTCCACCTTGGTACTGTAGAGAAGATATGGCCCCCTCCAATTAGTCAATCTTCTTATCAAAAGATGTTATACATCTACTGAATGACACAGCTCATCTGTACACAGAATTTGTAAATCTAATTGTATTACCGCTATTAGTGTAGCCTTCGGACATTTAAAGAAAAATATGAAAGAAAATGGTTCTAGTATTTTAGTACAGGCTGCACCAAGAGACCACTGCATCTCTACTTCAAGGTTCAATACTCATAAACTTACATAAAGAAAAAACTCTACCATCTCAAGAGGCCTGTCCATTACAAGCAAAAATGTTGTAACATCCCAAAAAAGCTAAAAGTAAATTTTAAAGCTGAAGTAAATTTTACAACCACACAAAAACCTTACCTCAAAATA
The DNA here is from genome assembly GCA_000699545.1 of Podiceps cristatus. Lineage (NCBI taxonomy): Eukaryota > Metazoa > Chordata > Aves > Podicipediformes > Podicipedidae > Podiceps > Podiceps cristatus. The sequence continues at coordinate 14,382 of KL283652.1, forward strand.
GTCACTAATCTTGTGACCACGTCCCCCAATATTCTTTCCTGAAACAAATACATTAAAACTGATTAAATAAATTACTTATACCTATGTCTTACATTTTTACCTCTACAGTAATTATAGCAAAGTCTTACCACTTGTTACCTAGTTTTCTTTGACGTGCTAATATGTGATCTCTGTAGATAATTAAGGGATTGGCCACAAAGAGATTTACATATTCCATTTGCTGAGAAATCAGAAATTAAGTCACACTTCAATTCCTAAACCAGATTAGTGCAGACTTAGCAGTAGGCCTAGACCTCTTCTAGACAACAGCAAACTCATCTCTCATCCTACAGATCAAACCTTTAAGTCCCTCCCCTTTTCAAGCACTATCTCAAAGTTCATCTACTTCCAGAATACCAAATTAACCAAATCTATTAACAGTGAGTTATTGTGCCCAAATGTTCAGTGCCAAGGATTTCCCTAAGCACCAGTAACAATGTGGGCATGGAGGATGACAAATATTTCCATTCCTCCCAACCTGATTATGAATCGGCTAACTCACAGGGTTAACTAGGGAAATAAATAGAGCAGAGTAGAATTTCTTTTATCTTAATCATTATTGAGACTTCAGGTGCACCAATGTGAATTAATCTTTCTTCTACCCGAGAATCTGACCCCCATATGGCATTCCAGAGATCACACCGATGCCTTACCCAATGGCATAAATGCCGCCTTCTATTTGCCCCTAAGATGACTAATAAATCTTAAAGACTGTATTTGTCTCTTGTATAGTCAGACTACCTGTTAGGAGACATCTTGAAAACAGACCATTGTTCAAAGCTTTTTTCTTTATAGAAAGAAATTTTTGTGTTAAATTAGGAAATTGTTACCCATAGATCCAAAAACGTAATTTTGGATTTTTTGACAAAGATTTTCAAGCTCTTCTATTGCTTCAACCCCGAAGAATTCTTTCTAGTCCCGTATGCCTCCATATTGGCACCGCTGCATAACTTTGTGTTACAAAGAAATACCATGAAGAAACAGAAACATTTGGCGGCCCTTTTTGTGTCAAGACTTTCAACAGAAATATTTAGATGATGTAATACAAAGACCTAGAACAGCACATAGCTAACTCCTCCAGTAGTTACCCAGTTAGTGTACATACCACTGCTACTGCCCTCTATCCTATAATTCTACTAGTGATTTCTGTCTTCATGATTAATTCTCATATATCGCTTTATCAAATTAAATATTGCTTTCATCCAGATAAATGAGACAGACTGCATTCCTCTTAAGTATAGAAAAATCTATTCTGTCATGTTACAGAACTCTGCACTGAACACACACATCAAATTATTTTGGCACAGCCAATTATGAATAGATTTACACTGATTTTATCCCACTTTCCAATTACCTCCATGTTCTAAACAATACTTTTACACAACATTTACGGATTATTTTGTATATTATAAAGTCAAAATCCTAGGTATGCAATATACAAGAGATGGATCTCTTGTTCTTTTTTTCAACAAAATAGCAGTGTTTGCTCTGCTTCAACTGTACTGTACCACTCCAAAGCGCTGCAGATTCCCAGGCCAGTTCCTTGAAAATACTACAGTGCAGACTATTTGATTTCACTTCTGCTGACACTAAAATAGTAATTAAAGACATCATAACTATGTTGTCTATGCCAAAAAGTTCCTAAAATTTCTATCATCTCTAATTTCAACTCTCATTTGTAGCAGGAAGGGTAGGCTACTAGAACAATGGAAATAGGAAATCTCATTCAAGCTCTTTGAACAAAGCAGGTCTCTATGAAGCAACACTTACAATGAAATTAATTTTAATCAAACTACATAATTCTTCTACTAATAGCATGTTGCATCATGAAGACTTCCAGATATGGAGCCCATTGATAAGTATCTGAAGTGACATTTCCTAGCTCAGTTAGAAACAAACAAAAAAAGCTAATACAGATGTTATCAAAACTATTTCTTCCCCAATCCTGATGAATTTTTCCACCACTCCTCCCCCAAAAATCACATTACAAAGAGGAATGACAAAAGCTATGCTTTGTAAATATTAAATTGGAAATTGGTGTCATCCCACTTTCCCCATCCTCAAGACAACTACACTGTACAATAATCCGTAGAAAAGGAAGAATAAAATTTATTTTTTAAATATACCTGAAATACAAGCAATCAGTATTATAATCTTTAATAATTTTCCCCCTTATCTACTCAGAAGAAATACAAACCCCAAAGGTATTTTGGATGAGAAGAGCTGCTACAATTCTTAATAAGTACACAGAGTTGTATCATAGCTGCAAGTTACACATGCAGCAGCATACAAGTCTTTGGGCAATTACCAGCCCAGTTCAGGTTTTACTTGCCCATCCCTTCCAGTGACAAAAGGCGGCGGGGAGGGACGATCCATAATTTATCATCCCAAACCCACCACCTGTCTTATGCAAGCAAAATGACAGATTTTTTTTAAGGCTAATAGTCAAAGCTTTGTGCATTATAATTTGATTAAATACATGAAATAGGTCTCTAATTCATTTACGTTTCAGTTTACCTTGGCTGCTTTCACTCTGCGTGTCTGCTTTCCTTTTTCTTCCTCTGGAAGGTTCAGACTGTTTCTTCTCTGGTGTCTACAAACAAACAAAAAGAACACAATCCAACAGCAGCTCATTTATATTATTGCTGTATTATTATGAAATAAATCCTCATTTATAAAACATGACTTCACAATTCAGCAGGGATGTAATTTCAGATCTTAGTTAAAGTAGATAATATGATCCTTGGTCGATCAGATAAATACAAGCTAGAAAAGATATTTAAGAAAGTGAGAAATAATTCTTAAGTAATTTCCCAAAAGGTAATTCTACATATTAATTGTTAAGCAATTATATCTTTTCATCCATTCTAGGGTGTATGAAGACCCAAATTAGTTTCACTTATGGCTACACTTTACCAAGATCTTCAGATTATAATTGTGGGTGTTTTAAAAACTTAATACTTAGTGAAATAAGCTGATTCCTGATGGTGTTTTCTATACCTTGCCACAGTATAAACACAAAGTTCTAGTGATACAAAAGGAAGCCACTACCCATTTTTGAAAGTGCAGAAGTCATTTCAAAAAAAAAAAAAAAAAAAAAAAGAGTGGTATATCTATCCAGTTGTCCCCATGTGTCCTTGCCCCCCCCCCTTATATTTGTGTTTCAAGAAAGTCAAAGAAAAACATCAATGATAAGTGAAAAAATACAGGTCTGTTAAAAATTTATTCCAGAAATATTACATATAGTTGCCTAGAAACTACAATCAGCATGTACAACACAGATAACAAGAAAGGGCTGTGATCAGAAGCATCTCAAAATTATATTTGCTCTCCCTTGATCTGAGGATTCAAACCAGTTAGTCTCCCCAGGCTGCTTTGGTTCAAGGAAAAGATACTGCAGCTGTGTATGTATTCAGCCTCCAAGCAGCCTCACACCAGTAACTGGAGAAAGCACAAAAGCCATTACATGAACTCTGTTTTGCAATCAAGAAATCAACGGTCCCTAATATCTTGGACTAAATTTGAGAACAGTGATAAGATGCTTCATTTTTTTATGATACCATAACTTTATCATTTCACTGTATTTGTCACTTTGCACTCAAAGTATTCTTTCTCAATACAGCAAATGACATCAAAATTCAAATGTCAACTCATAAGTAAAAGCGTTTTACGTATGTTTCAGTTCCAAAATCTTCACAAGGATATTTTCAAATATATATTTACTACAAATATCCTGAAATATTTATTTTGGCAAAGAACCACTTTAAGTTACCTGTGATGCGTAGAAAATTTTAAGTCTATAAAAGAACAGACAAGACAAGAAAGGTCTTCCTTATCTATACCATATATTTTATAAAAGGTTTTAGCTCTGCGGATATCATCATAAGAACACCTCTGGAAGTTTTACAATTCTAACTGTTTTAATACCAGGCTACAAATGAAGTTCAAATTATATACATTTTATTTTAAATAAACTCTTCTGACCAAAATGTGCATCTTTTACAGTGCTATCGTACATTAGCAAACTGTACAACACAGACTCTGGAAATGAAGTTATCTTAAGTCTATATGATTCTAAACATAGAAAGCATAGCTTAGAAATATTAGTTTAATAACTTGCAACTACTGCCAGGTGAATAGGTAACATTACACTGTCTTCCCACAAAACTAAATTGAAACTATTTAACCAAGCATTTTCAAGTTATTCTTATTTTCCATCTTTCAATTTTGCAGTTATCATTCTAATGTAGTCAGTTTTAACTACTGTATCAAGCAAAAAAAAGTTGTCTAAAAGCTAATTAATGACTAAACATTTAAGATTTCCCCCACCAAAATTAGTTTACAACTGCAGTGACTGATGTATCATATCTAAAAACCAGATATTTAAAGAGGTTTATAGTTTTCAAACTGGAACTCAAATAATTCATAAATATCTATTTCCTTGAGCTCTTCTGATTTCTTTCAGTGTTTAACCTTCCAAACTAAAAAGTATTAGCACACTAATGAGGTTATTAATGAGGTCACCCAACAAGGTCATGTTCACCTTTTCTAAGTACAGCAGTCACATGGCAATGTACAGCATACATCAATCACTAGAAAATGTTCTCCAAAATCCTTTCTAATGAATGGAATCATATGAATTACAAGAAACTGAAGACTAATGGGGCTGAGGAGTATCCTCTTGATAAACAAAGGCTGAAGCTGCTTTCAGTTACTTCAGAAGGATTTACATACAGCCAAGATTTAGATTAAAATTCCATTATTTCATAAGCAAGACAAAATAGTTTTGAAGTTATACAAAGTTAGATCGTAAAGCTACATTGAAGTTACCCACAGCTTGGCCTATTAGCAGAGACTCGTACATCATGGTCTTGGTAACAGTTAACCCCTCAATTTTAATGTGCTTCCCCACAGTCTTGTCTTCACATTTACTGTTTTAAATCTTGGCTTTTCACATCCTCTTTTATAAAATAAACATTTCTATTTCTAAGTACCAATTCTCAGCTAGTTATCTCCTTAAAAAAAAAAAATTACTCAGGCAAGTATTTTTATGTATTTTATGTATACTTAAATATTTTCTACCATTATTGTAGAACTGGTAACAGCATAACTCAAGATTATTTTTGTAGAGGAAATAAGAATTAAAATAATGTGTAATAAAATCACAGTTTTTATTTTTCCCTCTCAACACTTAAATCTCCAGTATGCCTAACAGTTATGATTTTTTTAGTTGTTAATAGTTAGTTGTTAATATTTTTGTTATTAATGTTTTATGTATATGTATATATACACATACATACGTATATATGTATATAGCTTTACAACTATATCAAACAAATACAGCAATGCTGTTTTCCTCTGCAACACATTATAAATTCAAATTAGATCAAACATTTAGTTACTTCTGAAATTATATTTATAAGGGCACTGTATTATCAGGAAACAGCAACTAAACAGCAACTGAACAGCTACAAGCAAGCAGAGCAAAACATTCAAATAACTAATCAAACTGGACAAATCAAGCCACAGATAAAGCTGTCCTTTAAATAACAGAACAGAAAATACTAGCTATATATCAAAGAATGTATTTTTAACCAAAACAAGGAAGAGTAATCGACTTTAATGAGGAATGGTGGGGAAGGGCAAAATATTGGAAGACTACCAGAAGCACTTCTTCACAACTTGAGGTAGACAATTTATGATTTGCCTTAACTACAAGTAGCTAATACACACTCAAATTAAGACCTATGTACCACTGCAACAAAGCATTTAATAAAATAATGTATATATTTTAAAAGAAATGGTAATACAGGTCTGGATATTAAGATCAAATATTCAGGTAATGTTTATTGCCCACAATGCTGAACTGAATCCAGAATAAAGTCTGGTTTCAAGTTACTTGCAGATCAAAGTTTACTTCTGTGAAGTACCTCAATTAAAGCTATTTTTCAGATAAGTTGCCCCTCTTCATACAGCCATGGGAGAAAAAAAAAAAACAACAAAACCAAACCCAACCAAAAAAACCCTACAGTTCTAACAGTTTTAATAGCTGTATTTTCTGCAATCCTGGGTGCAAAACCAAAAAAAAATTCGTATCAGAAAAACAAAAAGGGGGGTGGGAAGCCTGCCTTGTTTTGAAAGCTAAGTGTAAAAAACTTGCCTTTTTTATTGTGCCACTTAGTGATGAAAGCACAGAATGATGACACGAACGTGCCATCCCGATTTGTGCTGGTTTTGGCTAGAATAGAGTAAATTTTCTTCCCAGCAGCTACTATGGGGCTGTGTTTTGGATCTGTGCTGGGAACAGCATGGATAACACAGGGATGTTTTCGTTATTGCTGAGCAGGGCTTGCACGGAGCCAAGGCCTTTTCTGCTTCTCACCCCACCCCACCAGCGAGGAGGCTGGGGGTGCACAGGGGGCTGGGAGGGGACACAGCTGGGACAGCTGACCCCAACTGACCCCAGGGATATTCCACACCATATGACGTCATGCTCAGCACATAGAACTGGGGGAAGAAGATGGAAGGAGGGAGGGATGTTGGGAGTGATGGTGTTTGTCTTCCCAAGTAACTGTTAGTCATGATGGAGCCCTGCTTTCCTGGAGATGGCTGAACACCTGCCTGCCCATAAGGAGGAATGAATGAATTTCTTGTTTTGC
>KL283652.1:21165-53203 GCA_000699545.1 Podiceps cristatus
GTGGTGGGGAGTGAGTTAGTGGCTGTGTGAGGCTTAGCTGCTCTCTGTGGTTAAACCACAACATGATTTGATCAGAAACTGACGTTCTTGCTAGAAATTAATTTCAATGACTCTGAGATTTGCATTTCTACGCCACCCCCCCCCAATCTACTGTAATACAACCGTTCTCTCTCAACATCAAATGATGTCACTGCTTCCCATGTGAATAACTCCTGGTATTTCTACACTACCATCCACAAGAGAAATTCCCTATTATTATGAAACCTTCATTGTCACAACATCAAAAAAAAACAACCCACAAAAAAAATCCCACAACCTGTTCGCAATATTAAGACCTACCCCCCAATCTACTGTAATACAACCGTTCTCTCTCAACATCAAATGATGTCACTGCTTCCCATGTGAATAACTCCTGGTATTTCTACACTACCATCCACAAGAGAAATTCCCTATTATTATGAAACCTTCATTGTCACAACATCAAAAAAAAACAACCCACAAAAAAAATCCCACAACCTGTTCGCAATATTAAGACCTAAAGTGTACTTTTTATAGGATTACAGCATATAAGTAACCAGATGTTATTTTAAGAACAAAACTCTAAAAACTTAGTAACATATTTGGTATTACAATTATAATTTAAGTGAATACAACTGACAACTGAAAACGGGGCAAGAAATCATATTTCATTATTCAATGTCATTAAGACTCATCTTTCAGAAAACACAGAAGAAACCTGGAGCACTGGAAATCTGTGCAGGGACTTTTTAAAGAAAAAAAAAAGTCTGTATCTATTTTAGAATCTAAGTTTTAGCTTGCCCCCCCCTTTAAAAAAAAAAAAAAAAATCCCCACCCAGAAGCATGGCTTGAGGCTAAAACACTGTGCAGAGACTGAAGATATGGGTTGAACTTCCAAACTTACATGCCTTGGAAAAACCTTGCCTCCGTATCTCATGTATCCAACTGTAAAATAGTATTTTTCTACACCAAGAAGTTATTACACATATAGTTAGTGTTCTGAGATTACTCAACTCAGACACTTTTTTTCTGTCAAGGAGTTGCAATAATGCATTGTAACCTTCAGGCTACTGCAGCACATTTCCATTTCCACACCTACATCAGAACTGCATCACTGCCCAAAGTATTTCTAGGAAAAGCCATGAAGAAAACCAACAAGCAGACAGAATCTTCTGGTTAAGAAAATAGTCTATATACAATTGAAAGGAAAATCCATCTGGGAAAGGTGAGGGGAGAAAAAAAACATAGCAGAGATTTTTCAAAGAGGAAAACATGAAATCACACATACAGAACATTTATTTATAAGCTATCAGTCTTAATCCACAACTAAATTCACTTGCTGGTCAGGCCAGTATAAAAGCAAACATCAGTGTCTCGTAGTGACTGAGTGAATAAACAATTATGCCCCAAAATAAAGAGTTAGCATGTGAAAATAGCATCAAGAGCACATCCCAATGAACTCTCTCTCCAGCATTATGCATACTCAAACACAGGCCTAGCCTAAGCTAGAACTATGCTCTTGCTTACAATGGTTATGATCTTGTCAATGCCATCTGTCACGTACATAGGCAAAACTGTCAGAGGGACTCACTGACACCAAAATAGGTAAATTGTAAGAGCTGCATTAGCGCAACTATGTCAATGCTGGTTACTAACAGAAAAATGTTCTACTCCGGGGAAGTCTGCACTCTGCACATTAAAACCTAATAAGAGTACGCTTGCTTTTTTGGATTATGAAGTGATGCTAGGGAAGAAAATATACAGTGACAACTGCAGCTTTTACAAATGCAGATGATAGCTACTGTCTGACCTTGGCGTAAATCCATATTTTTAAAGAAAACATAGCAAATTAGTTTATAGAGTATTTTCAAAAATGCAGCCAAAGACTAGTCAAAGTTCATCTGTGTTGATGAAAAACTTACTACTTATTAAACAGAAGACAGCAAACTGTTTAAGCATTTTCAGCTACAAAAGCTGTATGTATCCTCACAGCATGACTGCATAGATAAGGAAGCAGAAGCAGCTAGTTTCATGATCAAAAATTCAAAGGAACTTTTATGAAGTCATGTCTCCTCCTTCAAGAGTTGGTACCTTTTAGTAATGTATGTTTTTTAGTTTCTAGCTGTGTATTTTGCATTTTACTTTAAAAGCTTTTATATAAAATAAGGCATCAAACTGGAACATAAAATTATGACTTGTTAGCATTACAATTTTGAGGTAATAATGAATCTGCCTCATATACTTACCTCTGATTCTTTATCACTCAAAGATCCCAAGCTTCCAAAACTGTGATTTGAACTTTCGTTATTCGTTGAGGCCTACCAAGACAAATAAAATACTAAATATTATATACAGATTTATAAATCAGCTAATCTACTATTATCACCCATAGTTATAACAAGTAACGGTAATAAAATTTCACGCTTGCAAAGAAAAAATGATTAACTATAGAGCACTTGTGACTTGCAAGGGGAATAGGAAGTTTGACAGGTGGATCTCTTGAACAAGGCACAGTACATTCTGCATTTCGATTGCTTTTAAGCCAGGTAAAACCCTAGAACATTCAAAAACATGTCAGTCTTATTTGGGTATAGCAAAACATCCAATGAAATACCCTACCAAATGATCGCACGGAATGGACTTACAAAGTCAATACTGCTGAAAGTGCTGGAGACTACTAAAAATTTTCATGTTTCAAAAGAAAAATAAGGTTTCATTTTCTTCAAGATAGACACTGGACTATTGCAGAGATTTTTTTTTTTAATCCATTCAATGACAGAAAATGACAACCTATTGACAGTATTATTATACATTCTTAAACCATTTCCTCCAAAGTTACAAATCTAGACTAGTGGGGGAGGACAGGGGGGACGGGGCAAGGGGAAGACAAAAACTCTGAAATACTCTAAAGTTACAATTTTTATTTAGAAATTTTCTAAGACTGATTTATTCAGAGACCTTTTGGACACAGAATAACAGGGACATTTTATTGAAAAAGTCTGTTCCACGTTCACATAACAAAAAATGCCAACATCAGTTGAGCTTCTTTTTATTAAAAGAAAAAAACCCAAAACCTTATACCACTGGTTTATTCTCTTCCATATAGGAAGGCAGAACAAATGCTTTGAAGTGAAACAACAACTACTTCCAAGGCAAACACTCCTTCAAAGCATTTAATCCCAGCACTGCATCAGTCTGCAGGACAATACCGATCTGTGACATCTTCTGAATAACTAGATCTTCTCTGAATTAAAATTTCTGGAGTAATGTTGACTAAACCCACAGAATTTCCTTGTGTGTTCCCCTCCTCCCGGCAGTCTCTAGTGTAGAAATGCCTATATGCAGTTCTTCCTTGTGATGTCTCACTATCTGGTCAGCTGACAACAATCTCGGTTACCTATATTCCCATTTCCACCCTTGCTTCCTGAAAAAGCCTGAAGAAGATGGGCTCCTCTCCCCTCCCCCCAGCAATTCCAAAACTCTTCAGCAAAACAGTAGATAAGGGTAGGCTTTCAAAATAGTAGTCCAAATAAGTAAGAGACCATCTCAATTTAATTACTAGAAGAATAATGACCTAGAATATTTCCAAAAATAACCAGTAAGTGCAACTGCAACCTCTGTATTGTCTTGCTAGGTTAAGAAAATGAAAATTTGGTATCTGTGGATTTGGGTAAGTACATGAAGAGTAAGTTTTCTCATTTTTGCCTTCAAAGTGAAAGCAGACCATTGGAGATCATGTTTAAACATCACATTTTCCCAGTTACCTCTGCACATCAGATCAGAAAGGTTTTATCAGATTTTTTAAATAAAAATCAGATAAGCTCCTCTCAACATCCCCCACCAAGACTAAAGATTGTATTTAAAAAAAAAAAACAAACAAACCACACGCATATTCCAAACAGAGCCTGGATCAGTTACTACACTTCATGTTATCTGCTTGGATACACTGAATAGTCAGAAATAAAAGCAATGTAAACAAAACTGATGGAACTACCATTTTACTGATGGTGGGATAAATCACAGGACTAGATATTGGTATTCCCCTCTACCTCCCTGCCTCCCAAAACAAACAATCAAAAGTAAGCAGGAAAAAGAATAGATTTTGCACTGTATACTGAAGGTCATTTGTGGAGTATTTCCAGTGAAAGGTTAGAACAACACTGTCTTAGGTTAGGGTCTGCATAAATAAGACGACAGCGGTAGTAGTATCTTCTGGAAACAATTATCAAAGCATTTGGTAGTATTAAAAAATAAACAAACAAAACACCACAAAACAAAAAACGAAGCAAAAACCAACAACAAACAAAAACCAACAACAACCCCCACCCCAAAAAAAACACCCACATACCACAAACCAAAACACTTAATCCAACTGTCCATTTGAAAATCAACTGGATGAGATATATTTATCTGTTCAAACAGATCTTGGAATGTGTCAGGGACAAGAAATTCATGTTTTACATGGTAGAGTGAAAAAAAAAATAGCTGGTTTAAATGTCTTTGGATGAACAAACTGAGAACTTGAAAGTGGCATGTAATTTGGGTAAAAGTGAAATTAGCTGAGCAACAGACAACAACACCAAAAATAAAGTTATAGAAATGGTAAGCAGCAACTCAAAGAGGATCAAAGTTTAAAGAAAAGGAACCCAAAGAAACTTGATAATGACTTGAAAAAGAAAATACACACAGAGCAGTAGACAGATTCTAAGGAGGAATGACTGGCAATAAGGCAAGGGACAAAAACAGCTGCATCAAAAACTAATAGAAGGGTTTATAAATACATTAAAAGTTAAATGAAGTTAAAAGAAGGGACAGATCTAGTCATGAAAAAGGACAAATAGTCATTTGAATTACGAGGAATTACCTGAGCAACTATAATGAGCTAACAAATTAGGGGGGTAAGTAGTACTAGAGAACCCAAGGAAGAAAGCAATAGACAGGCCAGAACTACTGGGTTTGTCTCTACTTTTAATCATAAGATACTGCAAGTATCCATTTTTGCAGTCGTAATTAGAAGGCAATTAAATAGAGAACTCACTTGGTTAAGATCGTAGTAACAGAAGTGATATGTCACCCTTTTTACCCCTTTGTGACAGCTCCATGTCACTCTCAAAAACAAGAAGATATGATGCAAGATCACTATGCACTGATTTCAGTTCTTTATAGTTTGTTAATAGTCATCAATACATCACATGCGTCCAGAAATTTCATCAACATCTGCTATCAGGTAGTATTTTGTTTTGTAATCTAGACTGGTCATTAAAACATGGAATAGGAAGCGAAAAATACTAACCAACTTTGCGTAAAATACTTAAAAATATGAGTGCACGGCAAACACTTTGAAAACAGCATTCAAAGTACTTTGGTCATGGGGGAAAAGTGCCTAAAGAATTAGCTTTATATCTTTTTAACATCAGTTTATTAAGTACTACACTCTGTGAAGAACATTCAAATGCACAAAATGGGTTACACCTCTGGCTAAGCAATAGTATTGCAGAAATCAGTCCTGGAAGCTGAAGTTAGTAACATGAACAGAATTTGTAACAAAGACAAATTTATTTTGCAGATGTATCAACTGAAGGATAATATACAACATATGTCAGGTAATTAAGCCCCACTATTCAATGTTCATAAGGTTTTTCCTCAAGTGTTGCATCCTGGTTTAGATACTAATGGGCCGACTGTAGAAAGTCTACAATGAAAGTAGGTTAAATTGATATAAATTTCTGGAAAAGCTGAAAGAATTTAGCTTTTTTAATCTAGATGTATTAGTCTTCAAACAAGTTTAAGATTAAAAAAACAGAGGTCATACCAGACTCCCTTTGTCTATTTCAAGTCGAACAGTAAGTAGTTAGCTACCTGCAGAAGGGACAACTCAAATACTGGGAAAAACTTCTGTCTCTGATCACACCAGAGTAAAACCACAAGAGTCTGTATAAGCTCATTCTTTGGGTTTTTAAGAACAATTCAAAGTCCTTATGTCATAGATAGAATCACAGAATGCTTTGGGTTGGACGGGACCCCTAGAGGTCAGCTAGTCCAACCTCCAAATAGATAGGATTGTTTATTCTGAATCTATCTCACAGCAAAGTAACAGACTAACAAGGATCTTCCTGAGAGCCTCTTCCAACTCAGTACTTTTGCAAGTAAATCACATGGGCAATATACAAGTGAGACTGTGAAATAAATTAGTATTTCAAAGACGGCAGATCTGGATGACTGCTCTTAGAACTTACTTTAGCTCCAACACTGCAACTTCCAGTACTCCCAGTGCTGCCACTTACTACTCCTGTAAATCTTGCCTCTAACAATTCTTGTCTTCTTGGGTCCAGGCTATGAAGCTCATCCATTGCTCCTAAAAAAGATAAGTAAGTTCATTATATTCCCTAATATTTGCAGTGGAATATTTTACAAACAAGCCAAACATACCAGTGGCCTACGCAAAGAACGGATTTATACCCTCAACTTGACAATGATTCACCATCTGTTACCTAATAACGAATGCACTCAATGAATTCCAGAAATTTTGGGGAAAGTTCTGTGTATCATAATAGCCTTGTCAATTTTGGTGAAAACTAGAATCTGTTAGAGGCGTGTAAGAGACATGGAGTCTGCAGCATGCAATACATCAAAACCAGGCAATTATTTATAGATTAAGAACTAGCGGACAGGAGCAAAATACTTTCCAGCATAAAACCTCCTAAGTCTGCAATCCCCTTGTTTTCCATATTATTGAAATTGTTCAGGCTATCAACATATCAATGTCTAACACAAACATGTAATAAATGATTATTACATTATTACATGTTACATATTACATTATTACGTTACATATTACATTATTACATTAAAAAAAAACAACAAAAAAAGGGAAATCAGAAGGTTGATCATAGCCTCCCTCCAACACGTGCAAGGGAATGAAGGGTCATATGGAGGTTCAAAGGGAAGAGAAGCAAGGAGCAGGATCAGCAATACAAACACCTTGCACAGGTGGTGCCTCCGACAGAGCCCTGCTAAAGAAGGTAAAGAGTGCTGCTTGGCATCGGCAAGGAAAGGAAGGTGGAAGGAAATGGAGGAACAAAAGATGTTTCTGATGAGCTCAGCCTATATGAGTAGGCTGCAACATGATGTGCAGCTTTCTAATTTGTATTTAAATCACTTACGGATGTTTAATGAGTCTGAAAGATGATCTAGACAAACAGTCTTCAGTATTTACACAAACTGCATTCTTTGTTTTTATCTTTTCAACTACTTGAACATTCAGTTTATCTTCAATCGGAAATATTTCGGTTGCTTTATTTTAAACAAGATACTTAATGCCAAAGTCTTTATGCACTATTTTAATAGCATATCCCTCAAGTACCATATAAAGTAATACAGCTTCATTTTTTTCAACTAAGACACAATCTACCATATTTGTGCTTTTCAGTCCCATAAGACAACACAGCAGTTCAGAAAGGACTGCAAGCAGTAACTACATATACACAAATGGTGCTATGAAAAAAAGCTTTTGGAATTCCCTTTTCATGAAGACTACAGTTTGTGAAGTTTAAGTGGTCCTATTAACTTCTACCCATCAGCTAAGCATCCTGACAAACCAATGCACCAGCGTGTCTTTCCTCACAATTAACATGACACGAGACACTTTCTTATACGACTCTTGGGTATCTCACAAACCTTTAACATTCAAGAATCAGACAAAACTCAGACAGAACATCCTGTACCTCCTGGCCACACGGCTAACCCTCCTGGTAGAGAAAGCTCTGACTCTGCTATGTGGCTAATTCAAGTTGCCTTTGTTCCCCTGGGAAGGCAGATGATGGCAAGTTTGGTGTCAGTGCAGACCGCCTCTGATGGAAGAAAACCACACCAAGAGGAAAATGGTTGGGAAGGAGACATTTGGGAAACGTGGTGTTGGCAGAGCCTTCTTTTGAAAAAACTCAAACTGCAAGTGGCAGGTTGAGGATACCGCATTTTGTTTCTGAAGGTGAGGGAGCTTACCCAAATGCAGCCACATATGGAGTTGGAGGTCTCTTTTCCAGCAATGCAGGGGAATTAACCAGTTTGAAACTGCAGCTGGCTTGTTATCAGCAGTTGTAATGCTGCTTCTGAACTTGCCTAGTAAAAATTCCTCCAATTTCTACATATTTTAGATTGTAAGCTCTCCAGGGTAAAGACTGCTTTACTACATGTATGCACAGAGCAGAACTATCAGGAATACTCTTTAAACTCTTGCTTCATAAAATGTGCTTGTGCACTGCTTCCAAGAGTTTTAAAAAAAAATTGTACACTTCTCTGCACAAAAACTATTTCTTACATTTACACATTGTGTAATAAGGCTTTTCTTTTTTTTTTTTTTTTTTAAAAAAAAGGCATATGTGTACACCATACCTTTGCTACTATGTATGTAAACTATATCCTTAATAGGAAAATATTGCTCCGAAACAGCACAGGAAACTAATCACACCAGATTTGTCAGGTGAGTTTAAAAGTTTATTGTTTTGCTTCATAACAGTAGAAGTGTTTAAGTGTATGCCACTCTGAAATAACCAATTTTAGTTTACCAAAGTAACCCATTTAATGAAGCAGGACTAGCAATACTTTACTAGCCTACTTGATAGTCACTGCCCCCAAAAGTTCAGAGTTTACTTAAAATTACGGACATAATTCTAGCAATTATAAACCATGTGCATATTACAGAAACAGATACTACCATACCCTATATTGTTTATTTTATGAAATATGGGAAAGCAATCATCACTGTAGCTAGCTAAGGCTCATCTGAAGTGCTGCAGGGTAAAACTGCTACTGCAGGTCTCATACAGTATCTTGATACTATGCACTAAGTAGAGCTGCACCTCTGGGTTACCTTACCAGTCAGAACAATAATTTAGCAGGTAGAGAGGTAGTCCATAGCACAGATGAAACACAATTTTTTTTTTCTGATCAAATTTTAGAGCCTACACATGCTAATGAATGCACTGTATTTTCATTATTTCTGCTGGAGTATTTTTTTGTTGTTGTGTTTGGGGACTTTGTTTCAGTTTGGTTTTTGCTATTGTTGTTAAATATCCAGAAACAAAGAGCAACACACAATTAACATATATGCTCCACCATCCTTGTGATCTTCAGGACAAGACAGAAAAGCCGGGATTCAAACCTCCTTTCAACACACAGCAAATCCTAGGAAGATCTATTAAACTGCCTTCCTCATTCATGCTGTAATTTAAAACACACCATTCACTCCCAGACACACAGCTGTTTTTTTTAAGAACATGCAGTTCTGTGCAATCCTTCAGTTCTCAGCACAAGTTACCTACTTCTAAAGGTACCATAAGCTTTAAGACACTTCATGTAAGGGAAAAAAACCATCGTTTTTTAAAATAATAGACTTTATAAATTCTCCTGCTCATAGAACACCTTGCTGCCCACAAGATCAACGTAACTTACAGTTTTGAAAATATATGCGGACTTCTTACTTGAACTAACTTCATTTGTACCCCAGTAAGCCAACTCACTAACTCAAAGGACATTCAATCACGTTACACAAGTACTTACGGCATATCTACAATGACACTAAATGAAAGACTGGCATTGCTACCACTCACTGCCGTTCAAACTTCTACTATCTTCCAAAGAGAACACTTGGAAGATTACCCACACCACACAGAACAGCCCTAAAAAATTTACTTTTCTTGTAACTGTTACAGATTTTGGAATGCTGCTTCTATTAATTTTTTTTTTAAAAAGTTACCAACACTATCTAGCTGTTCTGTTTTCTTGGGAGTGGCAGTATTTTCCATACCATATTAATTTACTTTTCAGAACCACATACAGCCTATCATCTGAAAACTTATATAAAATATACAGATTTCTTGTCCTGAAAAGGACGCTTTTTGCAAGAACTCTTTTGAAAAGAACATCATATTCCTCTGAGAATTTGTCAAGCAATGGGTTATGTCAAAAGTCAAGCTATAAATTCAAGGAAGTAATTTATAAGCTTTTTCATGGCATTCAGTATAATAAATTATACCATATTCTGCCTTAGCAAAACAGATGTAAGGAATCAGAGGATTCTCCATGGTAGTTTGATTTTTTCAGAACCAGTGATCAGAAAATAATGAAGTGCAACTACATCTGTACCCCAAGGCCCCACAGCTCCAAATATACAAATACTTGCAAAAGATCCAGTTATTTAACCAAACACTTGCTCATGCCTCAATAAAATTAACATTTTAGGAGAAAAAGTTTAGCAGAGAGTTGCAACTGCAAGCCTTCAGATCCTAAAACTGGATCTTTTGGGATACACATGTATTATGATCTCTACCTTGAACACTGCTAGACTACAGAGCAGCACTGCAGACCCAAACACAAAGGCTTGACAGGTAGACATGTTTTTCTTTTCCACTAAATATGGAATCAAGCTATAAAACTCAATCGTTATCTTTGACTCTCATTACCCTGAATGTACTCTTGTTATCTGGCAATCAATTACAGCTTCAAAATGAAGAATCATCCAGAGATTCACGCATTGTCAGCTTTCTACAACAAAGATAAAGTTCATCATGCAGAAGCCAAATTTTGCTCAGTACAACCCCGCAGATTAGACTGAGGCCCCCTTCTCCTGAATTCAAGGCCAGCACAAACCACCTTTCACTTAAGTGAAAGGCATACTGGTTTGGTCTGTTTTCTTTAACAAACTTATATACATATAGCTTTTAATGCCAAAGCA
Organism: Podiceps cristatus; assembly: GCA_000699545.1. Taxonomy (NCBI): domain Eukaryota; kingdom Metazoa; phylum Chordata; class Aves; order Podicipediformes; family Podicipedidae; genus Podiceps; species Podiceps cristatus. The sequence goes on from KL283652.1 coordinate 31,916, forward strand.
AAATACTTCAACACAGAGATGTATCTATTGAAGAGGACAGGTCAACAATAGCTCAAAGGTAAATTGAATGTCTTGATGTGCTCCTAGCAGACACACAGATATGATGGTAACACACATGGTATGAGAATTATGTCCAACATAGTTTTAGGAGGACTTCATGTTAACATTGATAATATTATCACCACGTACTCTCTTCACTGACAGTAGCATCTTTCAGGTTAGTAGATCTAACTAATATCCAGCTAAAAGGGCAAGGCATGGGAAAAGAGGGGGGTGGGGGGTCAGTACACATTTCAAGTGTCAAGAAAAGCAGCATGGAAAGCAGATTCCCTTCCCCCTTGATCAAAATCAAAATAATCAAACAATCTTTGAAGTTATGAACACCAACTTTCAGTATGGTAACCATTCCAAGTATAGAAACTACTGTTTAAGAGCTTTGCAATGCAATCCCTTAAGTCCTTAAGTCACTGTTTATTTCAATTTGGAATATCCTAAGTATGCATTTATCACATTATGTTGATGCTCTAATAATTTCACTTCATAACAATTGAGTATGACAGCTCTTGTCATTCTAGAATACACGGGTACCAGCAGATAAAAGGAAAGCTTTAAATATCAAACGCTAAACAGACTACAGAAAATTACTAAGAATACAGATTTTAAAATCCTTAAGCAGCCTCCTAAAAGAAAAAGCCCACACAACTACTTTTCTCCTTTCATCAGTATGAAGATGCATCTTGTCTCTGCATTCACATGGATTTCCTTTAAGTCAGCTACTCTCTTGTCTCATTTGGGGAACAAACAAACAAACACAAAACCAAGACCAACCAACCAAACAAAACCAAACACCAAACAAAACCAACCAAACCATGCACTCAACTTCATTCCTCTCTCTTATCTTTCTGAATCTCTGGACTTTCCTTATTGCAGAACCAACCAGAAAGGACTTCTTAATTTTCCAGGAAAATAAGGTAATGAAGCCTCCAAGAAAACAAACTATTTGGTAACAAGCTATTTTGTAGTTAGGTAAATGTTAGCAAGTCATCCTCACGTTGATCTCTTCCTATTAATAGCAAAACTTTCTATTCATTCCAACTTATACTTTATATATGCTTCAGTACCTTATAAAGCCAGTGGGGAATAAAGCAACCCAGAACAGTCAGTGAAGGAACATATAGAGCTCTAAAATACAAGCCTAATCAAGCGAAAAAGCATGGCAAATCAAAATACAGTAAGACATCAAACTGTATGGAGTGAATGCAAATTTCTTTATTTTTAAATTGGAAAAAATGTCACCCGTTTCATTTAAAATAGAACATTTGGGCTGCGAGATTGAAAAATCAATTAAAAAAACCAAAAAACAAAAAACCAAAAACAAACCACAAAGTTGACTGTGTTGCTAAACCATGTCTTGAATAGTCTTTCTTCCACAGCATGTTTTGGGGAAACACATAAAACAGAACTGGAAACAGCCTTGAAAACTACTAATACACTAAGAAAACAAGTTGAGATGCTAGTATGATGGACACTGCCAAGCAGCGGTAATCTGAGAAGAGTTAAATTCCAAGATAACAGCAAAAACACAGTCCGCCCTTAGCAGAAGGCTTTGAAGTGCATCACCATCCAATGTGAATCACAATCCCGAGGCCATAGTCGTTCAGTACTGTGGCCTCAGAAGTCAAAAAGTTCCCACTCAACCTAATTCAGCAATCAACAGGACAGACTGCAAGATACAATCTCTGAGATATAAAGTCAAACACACAAAAATATCCCCAAACTCTATTTACCTCCTACATAATCAAAGCCTAGAGGACACTGATTACCAAGGAACCAGGGTTCCAGCTCTTCCAAAATACTTAACAGAGTAACAATAAGAAACAGCTACAGATCACCCATGACAAAGTTTAACCTGGAAATTTAGAAATGCTTATAATCACTGGCTTTCCAATGAAGAGGATTAACTTCTTTTACAGAGGACTATGTAGCTACTATAACCTCCAAACAACAGGTGACATGAAAAAGTTCATGGTACTACATTCGAGTTGAAAAACTTCATTGTAGCTTAAGTCAAACAGCAGCAATGGATGCAATAGAAAAGCAGAAAAAAAATACATCCTGTGGTTCAAGTGAAACCAGCTGTTTGAAAGGATCTTAAGTGATAAGAAATTCCTAATGAGAGAGAGGCATTTCTAAGCCCAGGGTCATAAAAGAACAAAATCCATTTAATTAATCAAGAGTTCTTTTAAATGCACAGTGAAAATACATCATTTCTCAGCACCTGAGCCAGTAACACTGAAGCACACAACACAGAAATAAATAAAAATAAAAATAACTTCAGTAAGAAATTTGGACTTCTCTATTAAGGCACTTCGGTATCCTAACAAACACCCCCACCACCACCACTGCTAAGGTGCCTAGGCAACCTTAAAATCCTTTTCTCAATAATCTAAAGAGAGTTCTTATTCCACAAACTGATCCTCTTAAAATGAGAAAGACTGTGTCCAAAAGAATGTGCAGAGAGATGCAGGCAAGCAAAAGGTGACTACTACTTATGGGAGGCTGGGGAATGAGAGAAATGAGAGAAAAAGCTGGATAATTAGCAGGCAGATGGATCAGGCTTTAGTCTACATAATACCTATGGGAGAAAAATAATATAACTGACAAATTCTGGCCTAAAAAAAGCACAATTATGGTAAATGTAACAAACTGTAAGAATAAACCTCCCTATAAACATCAGAAGACAGCAGTTTTTGACAAATACAAAATTTGTGACTGATTATACCTGTATAATTGTTGGATGCAAACTTGTTAAAATACAACGTAGAGAAAATAAGGTTTTTCTGATGGCGAGAAAAAGAACCCCAAACACAACAACTTCTCACCAATTTCCCATAAACTAAGGAGTTGATGAGGAAGTGCATTTTGGATAGGTTGTTGCGTTACCTGAACTCTATCATTTAACATTAATTCTGGTGCTGAAAGAACAGGGCAATATTCCCTGTGTCACTTCTCTCCCCAGGATGCAGTCTATTTCTTTTTGGAAGCCTTTTTCAAAGTTTTTTTTTAAATGACCATAGCTCACTTTTTAAAAATAATGTTTGAACGTTGTTTGTTTCACTTTTCCCAACAGTTCAACGGTCCAGAAATTTGATTTAAAACAAAGAAAATTTTGGCTGCTGGACAGATAAGTAATTTTCCGTAAATCATTCTACAACAGAAATCAATTATTTAATGCTAAAAAAATGTGATGACCTTTAGACTTCATCTCTGTGCTGCTAAGTTCTGGATTTCAATTGTCTGGCCAATAACCTGGAAAGGAAAAGTGAATTACAGAGAAACTTGTTCCTGAGGGACCCTCTGCTAACGCTTGGAAGAAAGGCTTATAAATAAACCACTTGGGCCAACTCCAGATCAGCTAGGAGACATTTGTGGCTAACAACTTAAGAACATTTAATTTGCCCCACCTTTTAGCAAGGCGCCCTATTCTAAGGAACCCTTGGCCATTATATGCCTCATCAGATGGCTGTAGGCAGCACAGGCAGAGATGAATTTGCAAGTCGCCTACCAATTCCTTTATTTGGCCACAAACCAACAACATGCACTCATGCGTGTGGGTATGTGCCACAAGGATGGGAACTCAGAGTGGCTCATTCAGAGCTCAGGGAGTGATTCATACAACAGAGGGGACACTAGCTCCCCAAGGGCCTATTCTGTTGTAACTGGGGCTGAACCAGGCATGCAGCTATGTCCAAGGCAGGCCGGTGATGCCTCGTTTCTGACGAGTCCCTCTACCAATCCTGCCCCTTGGAAGTACACCTGAACTGCCCGAAAGCCACTGTATTGCATCAAAGTAATTGCCCTTTCCTTCAACACCAGAAACCAACCTATTGCACAGGTTTGAACACAGCCTGTCTGAGGTGCAGCACAGTACCTAAGAAAGATAAGCACTAATGTAGGCAATAGAAATACTTGAAAAGAAAGGAAAACCAAACTGACTGAGCACCTTTAAAAATTACATCCCAAACCTGAAAAATTAAAATGTGCATGCCTAGGACAGCTTTCAAGACTGAAGTCTGTCTAACAATTTATGGTGCTGATGGGTCTAAAAGCTACTAAAGCTTTTTAGCAATATTCACTGCAACAATGACATGCTGTGTCTCATTCCAATCTTGTTCACTGTTCAGAATATCAGAGTCAATATTTAGTTTATTTGGCACTTAAGTCATAGAATCATAGAAAGGTCTGGGTTGGAAGGGACCCCAAGGATCATAGAGTTCCAACCCCCCTGCCACAGGCAGGGACACCAACCTCCAGGCCTGGACCTACACGAGGTTGCCCAGGGCCCCAGCCAACCTGGCCTTGAACACCTCCAGGCATGGGGCATCCCCCACCTCTCTGGGCAGCCTGTTCCAGCACCTCACCACTCTCTCCGTAAAAAACTTCCCCCTAATATCTAATCTAAACCTTCCTTCCTGTAGCTTTAATCCATTCCCCCTTGTCCTGTCATTTTCTACCCTTTTAAAAAGTTGGTTCCCCTTAAAAGTCCTTAAAACAGGTAAGTTTTTAGCCAGACTTTTCTTTACACTAGCTGTTCCTGCAGGAATTCTTCACATAGCATATTTATCCCATCTTGTCCCTAAAATTACTAGGCTATTATTTTTGCAGTGTTTTTCCCATATTAATGATAGGAGCTGGCAAGTACAGAATTATTAATAAACAGAAGATAAAGCACACAACATTCAACATTGCATCTACCTATCCATTTCCCAAACTTCTAATATAACTCCACGTGCACCACATACCAGAAGTGTTTGAATAGCACATACTGCTATGAGCAACAGAACCACAACAAGGTCTTCCTGAGTCTGTTGAATAATGTTTAGTGCAATTAATGAAGGGAAAAAGGACAACTGATAAAACATGCATTATATTACTAGTATTTTGAAAGCTTTTTATCTTTTTTATCTGATGTGCCTAAACAGCAGAACAGTTCACTTGGAGGAAGAATTGCCCACATGCAAAATCCCTCTCCACGTCCAGTAATCCCTTCTAGGCTCCTGAAAACAATACTGAGTTAGGTAAGGTCAGAGTGTACTTCCTACGCTGAAATCACAGACTGCAGTATCTTTCCCCATCATGAGAGCCCTCCTGTATCAATCCAACAGAAAACCCACTACAAAAAATACTCCATAGAAAAGTAGCATCAGTGAACAATATCCCTTCTGGAAACATCCTACTTAGAAAAAAGGAGTTCTGAGCTCATATAACTAAGAGCTTAAATAATAAAACATTTGCTAATAACAAGTCTCCTTAATTGTAGGCTACAATACCATATGTAAAATGAGCTTGGCAAAGAGTTCAACACTCTGAAGATACACAAACTAGACGGGTGATATCCTGAACATGTTTGCTACAAGGAATGGTATCCACTCCTTTGAAACTTATTGCTATGTAATCCCAAGTGTCCTATTTTCTGCTTTTTAAAAAAACTAGATTAGTCACTTGCAATTGTTCTCCAGATTATTCTGAACTGCCAAGAGCAATCAGAAAGCAAGTTCTCATTCAGCAGAGGGATTTTGGTGACTTCTCAATACCACTAACTTCTACCATTTCACAGCAAACTGGCAGAGCCAGAGTGTATCAAAGAAACAAGCAGGTTTGTTAACGTAGTCTTCACAGACAATTTTGCACTCTTCACAGCTGAAGACAGTGGTACATGAGAGCAGGCTTATTGACTAGTTGACTCTCACTGCCTAAAGTACTGCTCTAAGCATTTAGTCCATTTAGAACAAATGTATAGATACTGAAAAACAAATACATCTTCAGTAAAACCCTTTTTTAATGGCAGCATCTGATTTGAACATCTGCTACAGTGATGGAATAATCGGAGATACAAAGCACTCATTTAAAGTGCTTTTAATAAAGTTTTGTTCAATATAACTGTCAGTTCTGGCAGCAGCTGGGTAGCCAACTAACACATCCTCCTGATGTTTCTTGTCATCTCTGACCACTATAGTCTGTGCCTGCATAAATGCAATACTAACCTCTACAGTCTCCCATAAAGCTTTAAACAATCTTATCTAGGTGTCATGCAGCTTTCTCCTTGAAAGGAAAGATTCATTACACAGTTGTGAGGTCAAAAGCAGTAACTTTTCTTTCTTTAGCGTTAAGAACAATGTTCTGTTTAAGGAAAAACTACACTAAATGCATTGTTTTATGACTGCATTCTACCAAGTTAGAAGAAAGATTAGAATAAAATACGGCACACTTACAGGTTGCTTTAGTCTACTGGAGATCCTTGGCCAATCAAAAAGTAAAAAAAGTCCTTGTTAGTGTCCCATAGGGCAGTATCGGTGTTGCTGTATTGCACTGTAGTACTACTACAATCAATAGACAAATACATAATACAAAGACAAGAAGTTTATGCTTACAATCCCCCTATAAGGATAGGGGGTAGGAAAAGCCTATTTATATTTTTCATCTTGACCAAAATTATGCAGGGCATCTGTGCCAGAAACACTAAAAGACTGTCTTCCTAGGTAGCAAACATCTGCCTTGAACACAACATTATGTCAAGAGAGATTAAAACTAATACAGCCTGGGCCACACACATGCAGGTGACGTGCTACCTGCCTGTCTCTACCAGCTCCCTTTTCATCTCTACGTAGAAAAATCTGCAGCAATTACTGTTGCTTCCAGACAGCTCTGTAAAAGGTATCCAAATAGAAAGAGAGAAGCAGAATTTGCCCATTTCAGCTTCATTTGCTGCAAAACCAGACACTCCCTATCCCCTGGGGGAAGAGGCAGCAAGCAGGGAGAAGCACGCTCCAAGTTCATGGGTCACTTGTTGGTGATGCCAACAGCTCACAAGGTAACACCAATTTTGTGATAATCTCAAAAAGTGTATCACACTCTGAACAGATGCTCACTACTTTTCATCCCGGTATCTATTACTATGCTGAAAAGCACTAAAAGCCTGGAGCAGTCCCTACAGAAGAAACATCTACCTAGAGAAACACCAAAAAGCACAGCAAATTTCATTTGCTGCATTCAGTTATAAGGAAACAAACTGGAAGCTTTAAATGCTCGAGTCTATGAAATGGCTGTTCTGCAAGAATTTAAAATGGCATAGGCCTTTTGCACATATCAAAAATAAACAGCAGTCTCTGCTATCTAAGGAAGGAGTGAAAAGGAAGTTGAAAGCAGAGGTCACCTACTGAGCAGGAAGGGAGCGAGCAATGCGCCTTCCCATGGGGTTTTTGGTTCTCATCCTCACTCCTCAGAAAATGTAAACCATAAAGGAACAAATATAAATTGTGCACCTTTTCCTCAAATAAATTTATCTGTAAGTTACCTACAGGATAGAAAGCAGTCTAACACAACACACACACATTTTATAGAATAAATCTAATCTTATTTTTCTGAGTTATAATAGCAGTGATTTGGTATTTGAAAGCTGTATTTGTGTCAAGAGGAGTGTGTTTCAGTGGTTAATTCCCTGAACTTCCTAATCTCCTTACTTCTGTAGCTCCTACTGCCATTTCTGCCCTCATGATCTTCAAAATCTCCCAGCACAGACAGCCCACTGGCCCTCAAGGCTGAGGCCAGTGCTCTGCTCTCTGGAGCACACAGGACGTTAACAAACTGCCAATCACACTACGTAACTCTTAACTTCTATTTTTCTCACCGTTACATGGTGAGGAACATGATACAAATAATGCTTAAACAAAAAATCCTATCTCTTTCCAAATACATTGATCTATTTCACTCACTGTGATCAACTGTAGCTTCAACCCCCGTATACTGACATGAGAGGTCACAGTTTAACATCAATCACACAAAAAAGCTTATTACACCTCTAAGATTAAACTGGGACAGTAAATTCACCTCTAACTGTAACCACAAGACTCATGAACTATTCTGGCTTTTGAACTACACCATTTTAAGACAAAAGGCATTAACCTCAAATAACACTTCTGATTTCCTCCTTTCAAAATACCTGTCTGGCGCACACAGCATAGAAAATACTAAGAATTGAAGAAAAAAACCCTACCTTACATTAAGAGCTTTAAGCTGCAGAATCACCATCTTCATGAGAAAACACCACAGCACCAGGCAGCTCATGCAGCCGGGACCTTGCCACTGTGCTGAGCAGAGCCATGCTACCTGCGAGACGGCTCACTATTTTGTCCAGAGGGCAGGTGGTGCTCAGAGAATTGGACAACTAGATACTGTTCCTTAGGTTTCTGTGTTTTTTCTTCTCTCTCTCTCTTTTTTTTTTTTTTTTTTTTAAAATTTACAACTCAACCAGCTGATAAGCCAATCCAAGCTTCGCTGAATAGGGGAAGAAACTCATTTCCTCAAAGTCCCTTGTAGGGAGGAGCTTCTCAGAATATGGCTCTAAATACATAAATTACACACAAAGCTGACATGTTAATGACTACACCTACATTGCTCCCATTCTACAGATAGGGAAAAAATGAGACTTATATGAAATCACACATGAATCAGTGAAAAATCAAGTTTAGGGCTAAGGGGAGAGAAATAATTTAAACTCAGTACTCACTCTTCCTACAGCACAACTACAAAGCCTGTTGATACCAACAGTATACATTAAATTCAGTTGCAACTTTCTGTACTAAACATTTTTATAAATTCAGCACCCACCCAGTTCACAAAGAAACATCCTATGTAATCATCTGTCAAAAATTTGGGTTTAGTTTTGCTCAGCATTATCATTAAAGAAATCTGCATTACAGCCATTTCTCCTATCCAGCACTCATCTAATTTTAAACCAGCTTGCTTTTCTGCTATACTATCACTTTCATTCAAGTTTTAGAAGAAAGAAAGAAGGGTTTCTCATTCTTTTCAACACAGTCTCTTCCTGAGAACTGCCCATCTTGCAGGCTAAGCTAAGAACAGACTTCATGGAACAAAGTCTGCAATCACATGAATAAAATTTCATAACATAAATACAATTAAAGCTCCGAGGGCAAACAGAAATTAGGAAAAGGCACAATTATAAGTCTTTGATATTGCAAGTAGGAAAAAAATGTATTTTCAGGTATATATATTCAAAACACATTCCAAGACACCAGTAAAAATGCTTATGTGCAATTAACATCATCTACCACGTAGAAGGACCTGAACACTCAGCTACATAGTGCTTGTTGCCCTATAAAACTAACCACATTTCTTTAGAAGATAAGGACACTACACTGGCTTCTGTGGAGCACTGCGGCCATAATTTAAGCAAAACCACTTGTGATCCAAGTTCTTTTCCCCAACTGACAGGAGATAAGGTAGGACTTCTCCGTAAAATAGCCTACTCCAGAGGCAAGGGAGGACCATGAAATTCCTTGGATGGCTGACATAGGCTTCCTGGAGCCTACTTCCTACAACCAATTTGACAGAGAGAGAATGGCCAGTGCTACTGAGAGGTAGCAGCACACCTTACCAACAGTTGACAAACTGGGACGCACTTCACCTGGAGTGAATTGAATATCACTTATTCCACACTCCTAACTTCAATGGTAAATAAACACCAAGCTAACCACATGGAATATTTTTGTTTTAATTGAATAAACCTATCTATGAATCTATAATGGACTTAAGAGGATCCAGAACCAAGCCAGGCTTACTGATATGAGTTACAAAAGGCAGACAGTCCAATAAGAGCAGTGTCTGTAAAATCAGACAAGGTTAAAACCCTGATGAGTCTGCAGATGTGCGGGGGTACCTTCTGCACACCCCACACTCCCTCCCCCAGCAGACCCAGGCCCGCTGCTTTAGCAGGCTTGCTCTCTCACTGACAGAAAGATAATGGAAATTTAACAACTAGCAAAAGCAACCTGTGATGTGAATAAAAAGCCATTTTTTATTCAAGGAAGAAGAAAGTTTCACCACCAGCAGTTCCAGGAAGAAAAAAGGTCGGGGTTGCCCTGCTCGCCCCATGCTCGTGCCCGTGCCCAGCAAGAGCCAGGCTGCCGGCCGGGCTGCCGCACACCCTGCACCCCAGCGGCAGCAGCTGTGGCTGTTGCAGACACTGCTTTGCTGCAGCTAATACACATGCATGAAGTCTACACACAGGAAAACTTCTAAATATAAGGTGGCAAACACAAATGACTGAGTACACCATCCAGGTTTTGGTATAACTGTTAGCAAAAAATCAGTTTAGTCTAATGACACCCATTTACATCCCTAACAGTAGCTACCTGAATCACTAATTCACTACTTTCATTTACTGCTTTCACGTAACAATATATCATTCTGCAAGTACTACATGCTAACATGATTATTTACCAAGTGAGAGAACTTATACTAAAAATGTCTTGTTTTTTCCAGAAATAAATTCTTCCACTACCTTTGGATCATTCATACATCAAACCCAATAGATTCAATGACTCAATGGATATAACAAAAAGCAGTTGTAATGACCTGTTTTGACTTAAACCTAAAAACCATAAGGAATTTCCATTATTAAAGGCTGAAAAAATGCTGACAAACCAAGTTATTTCCCAAAACCCCCTCATTTGAACCTTTATCCACAACAATCTTAAAACTGGGTTTCAACGTTTCCCAAGTGGTAAGTGGTGGTCAAGCAGAATTTTGACACGCAAGACAAACCAACATTCCTCTCCTGCCTTTCTAGACACAGGTACCTGTGGCTGTGAATTCCTGACTGCATCAAGCACTCACTATTGCTGCCGGTTCTGCAGGAGGACTCCTGCGCGGAGACCTGCCATGGGACACGAGAGGAGACGCTCATCAGGGATACATCCTCGCAAAACTGTCTTGCTGAGCGCACCTCCAGCTGAGCACGGGTTGTAGGCACTTGAACGCCCAGAAGATTCCTGCTTCTACTGCACTGACCTGATCCCTTTATCAAAGATTACCCTCCCTCCAGCAAAATCAACAGCACGCACAAACAAAAGCTGAGCAGGTGGACCACAATTTGAGGAGGAAAATGACAGTTCAGAGAAGCACAGGGAAAGCAGAGCAGCAGGATGAGACTGGAGGTCACCTTTGTGGCCCAGCACTAGTCAGGAAGGGAATCTGTCAGTGGGAGGAGGCAGGCCAAGGGACCTGGTCTAGGAGGCAGCACACCCCCCACCCAGAGAGCCACTGGGATGGTGGCCCACTGCCAAATTCTGCAGCTTCCAACAGTCACTGGTACTGCTGCCTCATCGCTTATTTCCCTTGGAAAGATGGGATTTCAAAGCCACAAGAACAACAAAAAAGTAAAAATAGCAGGTTCTCTCTCTTTTTTTGTATGAACAAACTTGAAGAAAGAGAAGAGATTTAAAGAAAACAGCAGGAAAGTGGTGTCAAATGCTGGGAGAGACTGGTGCCTGTTGTTTGCACTTCTCTAGAGAAAAACAAGTGAAAGGCTCGGAGAGAACAGTATGTTGCGATTTAGCCAGGGGAACAAATCAGGTCAACTTTCAATCACCCGACATGGCGGGGGGGGAGGAGGGGGGAAATCACTATTAAGGTCATTTACTGGAAAATATTTTGTTGTCATAGTTTCAATATTTCATTCCCTATATATGTTAAGATATATGTAACGTGTAACAAATGGGGAGAAAAATGCAAGAAATATAATATTAATAAATAATCTAATACACAACCAGACTTCTTTTTTGTGAACTCTTAAGTGTTTCTCTTCTTCTGTTTAAAAGTGAACAGCTATATAAAAAGCTAAAACTCATCAAGATACAGCAAAACTAGCACAATTAATCTAGCAGCCAAATCCTGCATCATCTACAATACTCACCAGCAGGTTTAACAAAATGACATATTTGAAAAATAAGAAACAAGTTTCTAATAAGTATGTAATAAAAGATAACAGGAATTTAGAATGTTTTTATTAAAAAGCAGCTGAAGTTTTTGTGTAAGCTGAGCTTGTTTATCAGACTTCTATGGGGGATGGGGGGCCCTAACAACGTCATTAGTATTCCTAATGACTAAACAGACAACTCATCAAGACTTCACACACACATTTTGTGTATATATAGTGCGTGCATCCATGATACATAAAACTGCCTCTTCTTTGATACTAACCGCTTGGACGTTGTGACAGCATGCATCAAGCAAGGGACAGAAAAAAAAAGAAGTCTATAGATGTAGAATACAAAATACCATCTAACAAGGAAGCAAAGACCATGGTATTTGCCTTTCATAGTTTGAATACTGGTGTTACCCCTCTTAGGCATTACTAGTATCATAATCATTTAATAATAGAATTTAATTAGAAAGAGGTAATATGCAATCTGATTATGTAAGAGGTAAATTAAATAGGCGATGAACTTCACAAAAAGCAATCACATATTGAGGCAGTAACATGCACAGTAAAAACTGCTTTTTACATGTCATTTACAAATTCTAAACCTGTATCTTCAAGAATTACTTCCATTTGTGTCCTATAGTAACTTTAAATATGAAAATCCCACTCCTCATTATGGCCCTTCATAATACTAAATACAAAGGTATAACAAGAATTACTCCATTTTATTCAAAGTTAAAGCTTGTAGAAAACTTACCAGATAGTCTTTTACCATAGTTCAGTACTGTGAATAGAACAAACAAAACTAAAATGTGACACTAATAATCAAAAAGTTTCTAAAACATGTATCAAAGACACAGCAACCACTCCCAAACAGCCAGCTCAATGAATAATTGACTTGCAAAAGGAACAAAAAAACAAACCAAAAACCTAGTGACTAATACAGATAAACCTACTCTTAATAATCTATAATCACCACCACCACTAAAATTTAAAAAATTACCTTATGAAGATAGTCACACCACCTAGACCACCACCACTCTTCTCACCACAGTGTACGTTCTCACCTGGCTGGTGAAGGAAACACACTGGAGGAAGGGAGCTGGGAAAGGGAGGCAGAACACTTTCCTCGATATACTTTAGCAATAATAAAGCACAGAGAAGAAGGATTTTTTTTTTCCTGAAGAAATAATCAGATAAAACCTTGAAGAAGCCAGAAGGGGCTGGATGATTAGAAAACTAAAGTCAAGATTTTATGGTCTTTGGGGATGATCTTAAAACTTATCTATCACTACAGAAACAAGGTATTATAAATAAACTATGAATCCAATTAATATATGTGGCATTTTAATGTGATTATTCAAATAAAAAGTTACTGAAGAATGGACATCGTACTGTAGTATGAGCAATGCTGAACGCAGAGGTAGCTTGAAACATGTTTCTTCAAGGGACTGCGTATGATGTCGAACACAGTATCTTTCAAATACCAGATTTGAACTAAGACAAAGTGTGACCACTTTCTAGACGCTATATATTCTAGTTGAAAGGGCAGCAATTGCAGGCTTAGTTGTCATCAAATATTTCTGTCATTCCTCTTCAGATAAGAGCTCTTATTTTAAAAGGAATACCAACTACAGGTAAGAGGAACATTATGAAAAAAATCACAAAGGACTTTTATGTTGAAAAGTTTCAAAACTTCTGGTATATCTTTTAACACAACTTTTAAAAGAACTGTTAAAAACAGATCATTACCCATCAAGACTCTGCCAATAAAATAAGACCTCCAGCATAATACATCCAAAATGTTTTCATACAAAAAACTAATATAATACTTGTAAAAGAGAAAAACCCAAAGCTTATTTCAAAGTTACTCTGTTTTTCCAGCATACATACAACACATTTATTATTGGTTTCATTAGTCTTTTATGTGAAAATATGGTTGATCTTTATGATGATATCACCTAGAAAAATATAAAGCTTTCTGTAAGGCACTGGTGTCAACCAAGAAAAAAATTGTCCTGCCAACAAATAAACATATTTTTTAATTATAATTCTGTATAGATTAATTTTAAAATACATGTTTCTACCGATGTTAAAGAGAATATTATTAATAATGGCAGTTTTTATTTTTAATTACTTTATAATGAATATACCAGCTTATTAAAGGACACTACTTCTCTCATCACTTTTATTAGGAATAAGCTAAGAAATAGCAAAGATCGCAACCTCCCTGAGGACGCAAATAGCTAGAAAGACGAGTTGGGGGGGGGGAAGCCTTGCCTGAAGAACAGCTGCAAAATTTAGGACAAAACTGTTTAACCTATGCAAATGCAGCATTAACTAGAAAAAACAACATTTAACAAATTCAACTATGCAGCGTACAGCCCTGATTAGCCTAAGCCACAGGAGTGAAAGAAAGAAGTATTAGAAATCCTACTTGTAGCATCTTCTGAGTTTGTCTTCATAGAATCAAGAGTTCCGAGAAGTCAGTGGTGAAGAGGAATGGAAAACACCTCTGCTGTTACAGCTGCATGATCCCAAGGGCATCAGAGACTCACCGAGTGAAGACCAGGACCTAATTATATTGTTTCAGACTTATAGGAGTTATGAAGAGCAACTTAAATCTTTATTTGTATACTTAACATTACTTTCCGATTTGTTACTCTTACAGATATAGTTCAGAGGTTCTATTACTTAGGGGAAAAAAAAAAAAAAAAAAAAAAAAAAAAAAAAAACCCAAGAACAAAAAGCCGGAAAAAAAAAAAAAAAAAAAAAAAAAAAAAAATGCAAACCACCAGAAGCTACAGCTGCAGGACATAGTGCCTGAAGCATCTATATGCTTTAAGCTCAACAAAATTAGATAAGTATCTGAAAGGTTAGGTATATGTCACACCACACAATGGATTTTTCTAAAAGCATCAAGATTTCCTGTTATTCCTCAAGAAAAGATCTTTTTCTTCCTTTTCTCTAACAGGTATAGCTATACTAGAAGTCCAAAGGGAATCCTGTACTTGCCAATCTCCAAGTAATTACGGTTGGGCTTCATTTCCTGTAAAGGCACACTGGACTTTCTTACCACCATCCTCATCTCTCAAAATCTGAAGTACAGAATGCTTTGTTCTTAAGGACGTTATAAAGAAAGCACCACAGCCTTTAAGTTTCCACCCACTTAAAACTGTGCAGATACGATGAGGCAAGATACATTGCTCAGTGCTCCGGCTGCCACCTCTCAGCAAGCAGAAGCAGTCCCAGGGAACACCGACCTTCTCCATGACGTTCAGTTTCACGTAAAAGCTCCAGTAAATTAAGTTTCCCATTCCAAAATTACCAGATTCTCATCACAGTTGTGTAATCATCCAATAACCCCTAGCTTTCCATCCAAATCCTTGGAGAACACTTGTCAGCCTCAGAGACTCTCCTGCTAAAGCTAAAAAGGCCTTTTGAGCACAGGATGGATAATTTTTCTTATTTGCGTATTTTAAAAATACACTATGGCGTTAAATGTTTAACCTAAACTTGGAGCAATAAGAATCTATGGTGAGGTTTAAAGTTTATGATCTATTAAATTCATACCAGAGAAAAATACATTCAAACAATATAAACTTTAATGCTCTGCTGGCAGCCAAACCATGCCATCACTGGAAGCCACCCTCAAGTGCCTGAATCAGAACTCTAAAGCACTCGACCGGCTTTTGCCAGCAACTGCTTCTGCCGTTTCTGTTTGTCCAACCACTTCAACAGTTGGATCACTTGGAACTGCTGAAGAGCAACTGACAGCTCGGAAAGCAGGAAAGCCTGGCTTTCTTTTCCAAATGATGACCAAGAAGGAACATAGACTAGATTTGATCTATTAACTCCAAATTTCACAAGGCACAGTGACCAGAAATAACTGATTCATCTCACAAAATACAGACAATTCTATTTAATCTGGATTAAACACAAAACACATTTGGATATCTTTGTTTCTTCTTATGTATCTAGCACAATTAGGATTTCATTTTATTTAGCTAATAAAGTGAGGTATAAGCTGTCTAAAGCATGGGGAATTATGTTTCTTAAACATTAAGAATCTAAGCTGCATAACTACTTAAATAAATGCTTATAGATGCGCACCCTCCTGCCTAGCAAGAGGCATGATCAAATTAGACCAATTAGAATCAGCTTTTCTTTAGCAAAAATAATTAAGCACAAATGCAAAATAAAATTAAAAACAATTATTTAATCAGGATTTCCTGCTCACTGATTTAAGTCATGATTAAAATTAGTAATATAATCACTGATTTCAGTCAATCCCTCCAGCACAGACACACCCGCAAAAGCTCGCACAGCCCCAGCCTTCCCCAGTCCATCTTGAGCACGTCCAACCTCACTTAAGCCCTTCTGCTCCCCTCTTCTGGGACTAAGTATGACTAAGGTCGATTGAAGCTTACAAGCGTTCATGTTCCTGCCACCTACCACATCCTCCCCAGGGAAAGGCTGATCACCAGGATTTTTCTGCTGGCATATCCCACCACTGCGCTCAGGAACAACAGAAAGGAGTAAGACCTTTGGAGGGAAGGTGCCTGGGAAGGAAGCAGACCCTTAGTTTCTATCCCAAACAGAGCACCTCCGTTAAGGATAGAGTCATGATGAAGGGAAATGTAGGATCCAAAGTATCTTCTAACGCCCACTAACCCTTCTCTACTGCTACTGAACTCTATCCTTAAGTACTGAACATAAAGTGCAGTACTCGTCCCTTGTTATCTTCAGCAACCATTAGAAGTTTTCCACTTGCAAGCCCACCCGAGAAACTGGGTTATATTACGGTAGCCAGCTTCTGTTTAACCGCTCTCCAGCAATCTCAACTGGAGCACCAGCAGTCTCAACAGAAACCCTGACAAGTCATCTTCCTCTGCCCACCTTCACCTCTACTCAGAGCAACTTGGCAAACCATATTTTCCTCTTCTTCCTTTAGAGCTGAAACACACCAAGCAAAACAGAAAGTAGTTCATAAAGTTCATAAAGACAAAGCTTTTCTCTCCCTCCCTTGTGTGCTTTTATGTTTTAGGGGGGCTACAGTTCAAGAAACACCATTTACTAACTTCAACACTTTCTTGTGTAAAAAATTCAGTATGGAGGGGCAAGAAGTTTAGTGTGGGGGTAATCTGGATTGTACTACTTCAAAACACAACCTTATATCAAGAACACAGAAAGCATAAAGGATTATTTAAGCCTGTCATATTTCCATAATCTCCATTCTTCAGGTAGCAAAATTCTATAGACCTAACTTTGACCACGATGGACATATGTACAGTAGCCTTTCCCAGGAGTCCCAACATTATTCTGCAATCATTTGGTTTTCCTTAGAGCCTGGTAATCCTAAAGAAATGTCACAACTAATTGCAGGCTAGAGTTATTACAAAGAGGCAAGTTTACTTCAGCTTGCTGAAGAAAAAAAAAAAAAATACTTGCTGAAAGAAAAAGCAAACAAGAAAAAAACATATAGGGAAAAAAGCAATGAGAGAAATAACAAGCTTGTTATCTGAATGGAGATAATAATAAATAAATACAGCCTGCCCTTAAAAATATTGATTCTCTCTCCATTTAAAATGGAGTCAGTTAATGGGAAATTCCATTCTAGGCAGGCTAAACCAGAATTAAACCAAAACAATCACCCAATTACCAATTTGGTCTATTCTTGCCTTTTAGAAAACAGGATTCAAACAAGAGCCCATATTAAAAAAAAAAAAAAAAAAGTAATCTTTTCCTATTTCTCCTTTGGGTATGCTATAAAAATCTCCCAAGAATTTGGCGTAAGCATCAGCGCACTATAAGAAACACATCTGTAACAAAACCAGCAATAATATCACAAGCTAGAATCTGTGCGAATCAGTGGAACAGCATAAAGTCTTACACAACACCTGTTCATGCTACAGCCAGCCTAAATAATCTTTTGATTGCTGTGCTCATCCTAAGTAAAAATATACCATCATCTTTAAACACAAAGTGCTCCCATTCTTCTCTGCTCCCACGTAAAACAGCAAATTCATAAAATTCTCAATCTACAGTTGAATGATAGAAAACCAACAAACTTACTGAGAACTTACTGGTTAAGCAAATAAAGCACGTGAGTTTTTACACTACAAGCAAAGAACAGAAAAAAACAACCCTGGAAGTTTTAATAAGATCAGATACTTTTCATGTCCATAGATGAATATACTATATGTAGCAGATGTGACACAACCCAGCAACTAGAAACATTTTCTAGAATGGAAATGTAAGGAGGAAATAAACTGTACCTTTATGCTCAGATGGACAACTACCATCACATTTTAGGTAACAATAAATACAAACAATATCCATTTATAATTTTCCTTCTTTTTTTTTTTTTTTTAAAAAAAAAGTCACCAAGAAAATCTACAACATTACTTCTTCAGAGGGCGTCAAATACATGTCATGCATTTATTTACCATTTTGTCATCATATGTTAATTTGGGCTCAGATTTGAAATCTGAAATTCACATTCCTGTCATGGTAATTCAAAGTTGTATTTGGCATTCTGTCTTGAATACTTTTAGTAAAACATTCAAGTCAACAGTGCACACAAAAAAAATAGCTTGCCACAGACACTGTGGCACTGCCCCCGACCTCAAAAGAGAAGCTATTCCAAGACACTTACATGTATCTCCCAAAATCTCTTCTGGTCTGCCTTGTCTGCAATGGCCTGAACATCCCTCATTTACAAACCAGCGCTTTCCAGCTATGTGCTTTGGTCTTTTAGTTACACCCATAAAGCAGTCAAAAGTCAAGAAACTTCAAACATAGACTTGAGTGAGTGCAATTATATGAGCTGTGGCACAAGATTTAGCCACACAATCACATACTGTATGTAAAATAATACTGCGTAACAGTCCTCTTAAATTCCTGATAGCATCTACTGCAGGGCTCTTGAATAAGTGACCACATATCCCATATGTAAGTTATTGGCAGATAAAACACTTGACAGAACTACAGACATTTACAAGGTATACTGAAACACAAACAAGAGACAGTGCTGATACAATAGAAGTGTACAGATAGAATTGCATTCAAGTCCAACCCAGTCCTTCCATTTTAAAACCTTAAAACATAAATTCAAACCCATACAGCTAAGCCACAATGCCCCTGTAAGTCAAGATATAGAAGAAAACATACAATGAAAGACGTTGCTGCAATGTTGTAGTGCATTCCAAAAAAGAGCAATAATTTTCTTTAATTTTACCTGTATTTCCCAAGTAGACCATTTTTTTTGGGGGGAGTGGGGCGTGTGGGGGTGTGTGTGAGGGTACTTAAACAGCTTTGTGCAATAGTTATATATGCCAGAGCTTTTCTTTTTGCTTTCTCCACACTGGAGCTTCAGAGAATATTTTTTGGACTTCCTAAATCAGGGTGCTGGAGGTTTCTGTTCTTAATATATCAGAACCTTTAAAAGCCCATACGAGAGATATGGGCTCACGCTGGACTTTCACAGTGAACCACAGGTAAGATCGGGTAAACCACCACACACACAGTGCGCTCGGTAAAGACCTGTGCATCCAAAGGCAGCACGGGCGTAACTGTCACAGAAGCCAACCAAAGGGACTTGAAGCCACGATCGAGAAGGCCAGGCCCGGCCACAAACTCAGCCCAAGTGCCGAATGCACCGTATCTGGAAATATTACCCGCTCAAAACCAGCACAGGCATTAGCAGCAACACAGCTCTGATCCAGTATGGACCAGTGGCCTCGTGCTCCAAGGCTCATAACCTCCGTTAACATCATCACAAGGTATCACAAGTTCAAAACTGATGGGAGCACAAACTCCTACAAATACACAAATAATTCCTGCGAGCACTGCACACTTATTAGTTTGATCTGACATCATTCTTTCACACATATAAGCCAATGACCATGAACATAGTGACATGTTTATATTTCAGGGCCTATTGCTTTCAGGCAAGATATTTCACTGTAAAATGTACGTACATGAAGTAAGGTGTGCTGATAACATCCCACGAGTGTGAATGCAAAATATAAACCAAAGCATGCCTGGCAGCTTATGCTGATTGTCAAACAGAACTACCCAGTGAGGCCACACAAGTATCACAACCCAGGAACATAATGGAAATACAGTACCTTACAGTACCAAGCGCACTCCACAGTTTTGATTACTCTGTAACTCCTGAACCTGTATCAGAGGATGTAAATTACTGTACCCAGAAAAATAAGTAAAAAGCATCATCATCATCATGTTAAAAAATAATTTCACAAAAATGTTTTTCCTTCCCTAAATAGAGGCACTTAAGGAACACCATTTTTCTTTAAAATAAACAGATATATAAGTCATGCTGCAATAATCATTTCGGGCTGGTATGCCGAGTATCTGAAATACATCCTAAAATACCTCATGTATACACTCTAGGTGAATATTATATGCACGCATATTCATAACAAGTGTTGCAACACTGAAGAAACCTACTCTGATAAACTTAAGACTATGTATTTGGCTGGTGGTGGTGGTTGTTCTGAGAGCTTCGGTTTCCCAGAGAAAATGAGCACAAAATGCCTGACACTTTACTCAGCATCTTTAACATATACCATAATTCCTTTCCAGGTATTTTCTAGAGCATTTCATGTCAATCTACCTGCAGGAGCGTGTGCAAAAGTGACACAGAGTGATACAAGTCTGACAACTACCGGCATGGAAAATGGAGAAACATGGACCGCATTATACGTTTTCAGGATGTCAAATCCCTGTTACCAAGTCCTTACATCGCTTATCAAACCAAAACAAAAAAACACCAAACCAACCAAACAAACCAACCCCAACCCCCCATAAAAAAGCAAGCAAGCAGCTACAGGAAGACTTGAAAAACAAAGACTCCCCATTTTCACTATTATTTCTATTTTAAGTTAGCAAGTTTCCTGCTTGGGCGATGACGTTTTGCAGATGCTACAGGAAACACTACATGGCATTCATTAAACTGGGGCAAATCAAGCAAAATTATACAACTGCTCAATATGCAAGTATCCGTGTACAAAAGTTCTCCTCCACCACTAACCGGCACTCAGCAAGTAGTTATTTTAGCTAAAAGCAGCGAGCAATTCACTAGCTGTATAACTGCTACATCTTGTGGCAATACATTTCAACGCAAGGAGGAAAACCAGACAATACCCGAAAGGGAATAGCGAAGGGACTTGTTTGCTCATAACCTTCATACAGATATTCCCTGCAAACACCCACAACACCCTGCTGTCGCTGTCGGTGTAACACAAGAGGGGAGGAGCGGGGGAGGGAGGAGAAAAATATTATCATCCAAGGCGTGATGGAGGACAGGAGAAAGTTGCCGTCATTCCGTGGTGGCCGTAAGGCGCCCTGTCACTTCTGGCCGTAAAGCCGGCCGCCCCCGAGGGCGCCTTCCCCACGGCGGCGAAGGCTCCGGTGTCGGCCCCTCTCTCCTCCCCACCACCATGATGCCAAAAGTGCCCGACTCCCTCCATCCAGCA
>JMFS01114467.1:0-20272 GCA_000699545.1 Podiceps cristatus
GTTTTTGCACCTGCACATCAGCAAAACTTGGTTAACTGCAAAATGTCCTTGATCGTTTAGTAGCAGCAAACAGCAGCAGCATACTATCACCACTTTTTCACATCCTAAATCCAAAACACAGGAGCTGCTGAAGGCAAAACTAGCTCTGTCCTGGCTGAAACCAGGACACCATTCTGTGATTCTATGAAAGGTAAACATGGTTAGGCAACATAAATCAGCATCCAAAAATAATTTTAAAGTTCTGTCATCGTCACTCAGGAGGTGTGGGTAGAAAATGCTGATTTTTAAAATGCAACTAGAGAAATGTAGCAGGCCACAGACACTTTTAAAAGCTAACAGAGTCTTACCAATTGAGAAAAATAAAATTTCCCTTTTTACAGTATTTCTCATTGAAGGCAAAATAAAACCACTCACAAGTTCTTGCTTAGCGTCTCTTAAACATAAAGCAGCAGTTAATATGGAACTGCTTTTGCAATAATAATTTAAGACTTTTAATAACTGCTAAGTATATGAAAATGTAAGTTAAGTCAAGAGTCTTCATCTTACTTTGATGTTTTTCAGTGATCTGTGTAGAGTGTCAGCACGCTTGACTTCATTTGGACCTTGGGTTGTTTTCTTCTGCTGCACAGGGAGTTGGCTTGGGAAATTACCTTCATGTTGCAATCGGTCTTGTCAGATAAATTCATCCAAGAGGCTGGGGGCTTGCTTTTGTTTCCAGCTGGCAGGCAACAATACAGTGAGTTTTCTAGAGAGAGCAGATGGAACTAGATGGTGGTTTCTGGAACACCTCATGGTGATGCCTTGTCCCACCAGCGTCACTGTCAGATGGCCGCGTGAAGCCCCAGCATTAGAAAATACATTCCCGTGTTTTATTTGAAAGGAAGGATCTTGTGTAGGGAGAGTAACACCAAGGAAGGTGTGCAGCCAGCAATCGATACCTGAGGCAGCTGCTGAATTTGCCCAGGGGCAATAGTTACTGAGGCCATTGACAGTTCCTGCAAGTACAGGTGGGAATAGACATGTGGCTCCTGTCCCTGCTACTGGCCTGAAGCGAAGTCGTCTTGCAGAGATCACTTGTGCAAAAAACAGTGTACGCAGCATTCATACTATGGAGAGAATCTCTTCTCTTCCCTGGGAGACACAGTTAGGGCTACAACAATGTCACAGGACCCCAAACAGCTTAAAGAGGTCCCATCACAAGGTGCCTGGGGTGTCCTTGGTCTGTCTGGGGGTACTCCAGGGTGTCAAGGAGAAACTTTGCATTTCCAGACAAGCGCTCATTTTTCAGGTTCAGAGTTCAACATCTTCTGTTGGTATGACCACTGCCTCTCCATATGAGCAGTTACAGTACTCTGGCTTTTGTTTCCCCCCGCATTTCTCTGTGAGAAAACATCTGAATTAGGACAAAGTATGAAAATGTACTTGTGTCCTCCTTCCTGATGGAAACTGTATACTCATGAAATGTCAAACTGTGTGTATAACACTTAGCAAGAATGCTTTGTAATGTTTTATCACCATTGGTTCAAATTTTTATATTGGGATCCCATTTTCTATCTTTCTTTTTTGTAAGTGTTATCTTTGTTCTGATGTACAACTTTTAAGGAGCCTTTGTAAAATAATTTTTAAAAAAATAGAAAAAAAGTTTATACAAAAGAAAAACATGACACCTTCAAGTAGCTTGTCAAATGGGCTGCATTAGGACCAAAGATGTAACGTCTTGTTTTCTTGCTTTAAAGGAATAGGGTATTGATCACCACTTCCACAGCCTCTCATTACAGGGAAAAGCTACAGACCTCCACTCTTCATTGGGACTGGGCCAGACCTCCACTGAGCCAAGAGGGCTTGACAGGAGGGTGAAGCCTGTCCATAGAAAACCAAACCAAATATCAGGACCAGGTATCACTCCAGGGCCAGACTTACAACCTCTACTCCATTTCGATTCATTTTCTACTCGACGCAATAGCTAAACAGGGACACAGTCAAAAAAAAACAAAAAAAAAAACAAAAAAACAAATATATAATGTTTTGGCTCTTACACAGGAAAAAATACAATGATTTGAAGATGAAACATGATGAGATAACTGCTTTTTATGTGAGGAAGTGTGTAGGCAGGCAGTGAGACTTCAAACCTCTAACACTTTTGGTTACGTATTACTTTAATTATGCAGGGGAGTTGAAACCACGGCGCTTCCATGATAGGCTTTACTTTCTGCCACACGTCCTGCCTCCACTCAACATCATGTGTTTTGGCAGATCACCTGTATTACCATGGCCACATGAACTGAGAATTGCAGGTCAGTCAGAGGTACTGCATGCAACACCTTCTTACACAGGGAGAGAAGAGTGCATTGACAGGAGGCTGTACCACAGTTAATGGTCAAGTAAACCCTCAGTAGCATCCAAAAAAAGGGTTTCCCAAGGAAAAAATGGTAACCTGCAAAAGACACGCCACTAGTTGCACTGCTGAAGTCAGCAGTCAAAAAAGCCTTTGGCCAAGATTCAGGGCTGGTACTCCACCGTCTTTGCTCTCATCCTCTTACGTGGTGCAGATGGAGCTTTCTGGCTGCACAACAGCACGGGCCTTGTGGTCTCTCTGTACCTTTCACCTGAAGCAATGGATTTTCCTGATTAATAAGGTGAAAACCAGAAATCAGACCCATCACTAACAACTGGACTGGTTGAAGGTGTTGTTCCTATGTAGCTGATACGGTACATCATTTCCAGTCATGCTGGAATTTATCCAGACCTTTCTCCTTACCCCTTGCAAGCTAGCTGGAGAGTATGCATTTGCAACCACCATCAATGTTATTCTCATATTTTATGAAAGGGAATAAATGTAGTTGTCTGCAATGGTAGGAGGCTTGGCTCACATACCTAGGTTGCTCTTTTAATCCTACGTTCCTAATATCGTTCCCCTTGAAATTAATGGGATGTTTAACTTGATTACACTTGAGAGTATAAAACAAGGCTAATGTTGAGTGATTTTTGAAAATCCCTCGCAATAATGAGATCCTATGGATCCATTGCCTGTTTTAGGCTGCTTTGTATTGATGCAATCAACTGTCAAGCAATATATCCATAGATACAGACGGTACCCTCACAGCATTGTAAAGTTACTCAAGTATGAAAGCACTATTTGTACAATAAGAAACTCTTGACTTTTATATGTTTCAATGGTTTATACTGATGATCAAAGATTGTTTGTATATTGAGCGATAAAAAATGAGGTGTATATTATTCTTTTTAATTGTTTTTAATTTTTGGAGAACTTTTATTGTAATATACTGTTGTATTTGGGGGGAAGAAAAATCAGTGGCTAGCTTGTTGGGTTTGTACCCAACTTACATTAAGGGTTCTTTATTGATGGACTTATTTTTTTTTTTCTGATAAAAGTTGTCACCTTGGGGATTTATCCAGAGCTACCCTGTTATTAGGGAAGCTAATAACAGGAATCCTTCCTCTCTCCAAGACTCTTTGGCTCTCTGCATTCACAGTGCTGGAGTTTCATAATGTGAGCAATAATACAGCTAACACTTGTGACGATTGGAAGTGCAATATGAAAGCCCAGGTGCTGCTTATCAGGGCGCTAATAAAAGCTGCTCTTTCAAATTGCATGGCAGGTTCTCACTTCGCCTCTACAGTAATAGCAGGAGCTAAATCAAAGCAATCCCTCAAAAGCTCATCCATGTGATGTGGCATATGAAGCCATACTGCTGGACATTTCCAAATTGCATGGTTATGAGCTGTGCAACAGCAATGCAGGACTCCCTCGTAGAGAAAGGCAAAATAGAATCTTGACTGGAGTCACACTGGTGACTTAAATTGTTGTACTACACTAGGCAGAAAGAGAAATTCTGTTAGCGAAAGCCAGTCAAATGAAGTCCTGGCATCCCCTGAGTATTGGTGTTTAATTATCCAACTGGTGGAACATGTAGCAGACAAATATTAAAGGAATTACAGGGTCCTCAACATAACAGCGCAAAATACACTGGGTTGACGAGGCAGTTAAGAGAGGAGCTGGAACTGTCAGAACGTATTCAGCCTGGATAAGTCCCCGGTATCACGACTAGTAAATTAAATCATTTTTGTCTTTATAGATGAACTTTGTACACAGAAAAAAAAGCCACTACAGCACCTTTCTCATTTTCATCTTTCCATCCAGTCCCTTCCAATACGTAGGCTGCATGTTTTACCAGCTCAACCTATTTTATGCAGAAATGACATAGTCTTAATCTTCATATTACTGGTTCTCAGAAATGTCTAATGCGTATTAATGCATGATATTTTTATTTTAATAAAAGTAATTAAATCTTTGCTCTTTTGGCACATGATTTTTTTCCCCTCATCTGGCTTGGGAAGGTTCTATATAAGTTAGTATTGATATTATGAAGAATAATAATTAGTATTAATATTGAGAAGAAAATTTAAATATATGTTTGTCCATATACCTCCTCTGTGAAGATCAGAAAACAACTTACAGATTCAAAAGTCTTTATCAGACAGGAAACTGCTGTTCTCCATAATTCACAGATAGGATGACAGAGGCAGAGCAATGCCTCTGTACTTAAACCAGAGAAGTGGGAACAGTGGTGGGGCTAAATCCCACTGTCAAAGCACTGAAAGAGAGGAACGTAAAATGACGGAAGGTGTAGGTATAGAAAAGCAGGGGTATTTGGGAAGGGCAAGCATACAGAAATTCCACTGAGCTCAGTGCGGCCAACTTCAAATAAACATAAAAAGTGTCAAAGGCTGCATCTGGCTTAAGTTGGGCTTAGGAAGACAGATGACAACACAGTAGGCAAGGGCTGTTGCGCAGTGACCCAGACCTTTTGCTGGTATGCAAATATGACGGTAAGTCAATCACCTTACTCCATAAATATTGGACAGCCCAGGGCCCATTGAGCTCTTCTGCATGGCAGCGACATGCATGCCAGAGTCTCCCCTTGAGTAGGGACACCTCTCAAGGTTACTCCTCGAGGTTGAGAGAATCCTTATTACATCAGATACTCAATAAGTGAATTGGGAATAAGTGTGCTGAAACTTTGTCATCTTAGCTATGTGATATAAAGGATTGATTGAACATATATAATCCTTTAGACATAAAACGTTGACCAAGTCTGGATCCAGCTGCACCTAGATGACTCTGAGAAGGAGTTTAGAATGCAAAGGGGTCCTCTCTGAACCTTTGTGACTCAATGGGAGGGTCTCCCTAACAGTTTTGTCTGACCCTGTCCTTTATGCAGTAAATAATCCAGTGTATCTTGCTATGGAATCTTGCTAAACCATTGTTGCATTTACCATTGAACTTTGTTAATTCACTGGTTTATATCAATAAAGTATATTGCTGCTGCTCTTTTGAGAGTGAAGTGCATCCCACTTTCTCCGCAAAACAAGAGAAGACAGCAAAAGAAACACAGCTGTAGTTTAACCCCCCTGCCTGCATGCACAGGATGTAGTAGTTTAAGATAAATAAAATAAAGAGAATTGTTATTTAAAGGTAGGAGAGGAATACAAGTCTCTTCCCCATGCTGTCTTTATTGGCAGCAGCGGTAAGTGAGCCTCTCCCATCAGCGCTCCTGAGCTCAACTCAGGAAAGCAACAAAGCCAGACTCCAGGGAACTAACCTGAATGCATGATAATTACATCAGATCACCTGAGAAATATCCAAGGCAACCAATAAAAGATCCAACGTGCTCTGAGGAGGCCCACAGCTCCAGATGGACCACCTACCATGGCACCTGGAACAGACCTACATGCCTACTACAGCACTGAACATGGAAGGTCTTCACCATTTCTCTTTGGGGCAGTCACGTTTCAGTGGTCACAGATGGCCTTGCTCATTCCTGTCCTAAGGCTGCTGACTAGGGCAACACTTCTGCAGCAGCATTTGACAAGGGCCTGAGTCTGGCAAGAAAGAGGGACCTTGCAATTACCAAAGGCAGGTGCTGGGAACTGCAGAGAAGGTGACTCAGCCTCCTTAAAGTTGCATATGTTTGCTGGAAGAGACAGACAGGCTCAGCTCCTACGTCAGGGCCCACCTGAGTCAGACCCATGGCAGACCCCCAGGAGGGGTACCACAGGCACGGCAGGTGCCAAGGGACGTGTCCTGCTCAGCGTGTTCAGTGGCTTGCCTGATCTTGCTCCCCACATCCCTGCCCATAGGATGAGGTGGCCTGCTTAGAGCCCACCTGTAAGTATACATGGGGGAGTAAACCCCCCAGTCTCACAATGAGGATCATTGTTGCTGTTTCCTTGAGAGAGGAGCTGGAATTACAGATCAGGTGGTGCTTTAAATTGTTTGTTGGGAATTGAAATCTCTCTAATAAGCACCATCTGTGTGAAGTTCAACACCAGAGCTCTTGTTGCAGGAAGCCTTTTACTTTAACACCTGTTTTCTTTCTAAAGAGAACAGAAGGAGTGTTATTTAATGCATGTGTTAACCCCAGAGACTCCTGCCTTCAGTGAGTTACAGCCCTGTGAAACTGAACTAGCTCAGAAATAGCACAGTAAGTGTTTGTCTTCTTTATCCAGTATCATATGGGCTAATTTGCACTTTTTTTTCCTTCTCTTTTTTTTTTTTTTTAACGGGACACAAACTTATGGATTGCACTAGACTTCACTGGACACTGTCATTCTCAGACAGGAGTGATGATGGTTATTATTTTCTCACAGATAGCTTTTATTTAGCAGTATTTGTAGTGGCACTTATTTAACAAGCCAAAGTACAGCTAATAAGGGTCACAGATGATTGTATAGGTTTCCATCTAGCTCTTGGAGCCTGTTAAATCACCAAAAGAAGTGGACCCGCATGTGAGTTTAATGCTCATGGATAAGAAACACAGCAGCACATAACCTCTTCCACTGCCCGTGAAGACCAAGCCATGCTAAGTCAAACCCCGCTGGGCTAGGCATAAATGCAACCAGGGTGCAGTTCTGGCACGGCATGGTGGTGAGGGCCTCCAGGCACAGCTGGACCTGCCGTGGGGCAATCGTAGAAAACCCATGCAGCTATTTGCGATTTCCAAAAGGAAACCAAGCTTGCAAAGTCTGCATAGTTCCTGGTGCCTCTACCTTGGGCTTGGCCCTTAGGGCCAGCCAACAAGACTACTTCTGGAGTCTGCCGCTGAGAGCAGAAGGAAAGCTAGGAGTGCCCTCTCTTGGAAGAGAAAGCAGCTCTGTCCACAACATACATACAGCTTTAAAATAGGCCTCCCAGCAAACAGGGCAGGAAAAACAAGCTTGCATATGCAATTTATTTTCCAGTCCATTTAGAGTAGAGGTTCATGGTACATTTAATCCAAACTAAGATGGGCTGCTGCTGGAAAGGGTCACCACACTGGTCCAATGGAAAATTAATCCTCCTTTTCGGTAGTTTAGTTTCAGCAGACTTGCAATGCAATTGCATGCACGATAGAGCTGACATCTGACATGGCAACGTACATTCGAAGGACATGACTGTACCTCTTGGTGACAAGTGTACAAGTGACAAGGTCGTAAGAAGCATGACATCGTCCTGCCCTCGGAAGCTCTTGTGCATATTACTGTGAAGTACTCCATTTCCCAAATGCTCACTTATTTAGTTTCTCCATGTCTTGCAAGAAAAGCAATATTGTGCAGATGATGCTGTGAAGAGTCTTAAAATAATGCAAATAGGCTGTGTCAGGACAAAGAGATTTAGGTTCATTTTTGGTTTGTGATCATTAAACTGCTGGTGGGGAGTAGTCTTTGTCCGGGCTTTCTGTTTCATACAAGGAGGCTCCAGCATAGATGTATCCCTCTGAAGAAACCAAAAGGGTTCTTTGCAGTGAATCGCAGTTTTAGAAAAGCCACAGTCTTGCCCAGTGTAAATAATGCCTCCGTATACTTTTAAAAATTAGTATATTGCTTCCTGGGGCTTACTAATGCAAGATTATTTCTAATACTTACTTTATTGGTTCAGAATCCAACAGAGATCTGCCTGAAATATCTGCCCACTCTATGTTTTGCTGTGAATAATTATGTTGGAATAGACTTGTAATCAGGTGAGGCTCTGAAGTGTTCTCGGGCCAACAAACCTAACTTCCACCAGACATTAGTTGTCTAGGTGGGCAAAAGTAACAAAATGCCTATATGCCAAAACCTGACAGCTTTGGGAGCTTAGCTTTCTTTTGTATTCGCAGAGGGCAACAGGCAGGCCTCTGAGGCGTATCTCCCTAAGTAATATATAATATTACAAGAGCACACGCAGCTGCCTTCCTCCTGAAAGTCATAGAATCATAGAATTGCTCATGTTGGAAGAAACCTTCAGGATCATCAAGTCCCACTTTCTCCCCGTTTTCATGTCAAAGCAAAACCACGCTGATACTCCTGCTGAGGAAGTCTTTGTATACCAACGGGTGTTACCCCACCGCGAGGTAGGCAGTGGCAAGGTACACCTTCCTAGTTACTTGATGGTGAGGCTACCTTCACCAGGCACTTGAAACCAACACAAAAAGACAGGCAGGCACCAGGCAGTTCCTGGGAGAAACAGTGATCTATACATGCATAAACAAAATGTGATTAGGCTATAGTTTTTAGAGGTAGCACTGATCCCAATTCATCTACATAAGCATCCTTGTCAGACTGCTAATCGCACTGGCTTTTCTAATGCTTCCCTTCGATAGAAGCTGGTACGAACCAATAGGTCATTTCTGCCTGGGGGACAATGCTCACTGGGAAACCTGAAATCATCATTTAGCCATTCAAGTGTTGGTAGCCGGGCCAGCTCAGATGATTTCCACCAGGCTGGTTGCAGGGGGGAGCAGTGCCAGGAGGGTGGAGGTGGAAACATTCAGACTACCCAAAGTAATCCTGCAGAGACCTCCATGGTGTCCCTGGCTGCTTCATGGCATGTGACACAAATTTAGCCTTTCAAGGACCCTTGGAGATAGGAAAGCATATTACATACAGTTAGGGAAGTGAGAAAAAGAAACGTAAACTGGGCTGGTGTGGGATGGCCTAAGGGGAGGGAGCAAATAGGTGTTGGTGTGGCTGCACAAAGGGCTGTCATGGTGAAAGAACAGCATCTTTCTTAAGGTCAGAAGGAAAACTTGGAGGAGGGATGAGCTAAGAAAAAACATGTTAGAATCTTCTTGACTAGCTTTAGTAAACGGGCATTTTCTTCAAAATAAATCTACATCAAAATTTGGTCATTGTTGTTGAGTGTATTAATACACCACCCACCATTTTATTTCCTAAATTATAAACTGAACTTCATTATACATGTTGTTTCATTTCATGACAAAGGTTTGAGCCCTCTGGATATGTCTGGGACAGGATTAGGTGGACTTGCTCTTTGGATGGTCTTTTTGACTTGTTCAGTAGAGGGCAATGTAGCAAGTGGTGTTTTGGGCGGTGCTGCTGGAAGAGAAGTGCCTGTAGGTCCTACCTGGAAGTGGGGAGGAGAAGCACCAGCTGTAGGAAGAGACAGTTTGGAGGAAGTAGCTACAGAAGTCAACTTTTGAGCCCATGTTTAAGACTTCAGCTGCGGCAATGGCTGCCTTTTATAGAGCTCCTTTAACAAAGGGTTGGTGCAGTTTCACAAGCATTAGCTCTGTAGCTGAACTATGTACAGGCTGCAGACTGTTTTGTGTACTGCATGCTTCTTAGCAAGGTTTCTTAAGTACTGTTCTGGTTTAGGGAGGGATGGAGCTATTTTTGTCTCCAGCAGCTACTGTGTTTTGGATTTAGTGCATGAAGAATGGTGACAGTACACTGTTGGTTGCTGCTAAATCATCAAGAACATTTTACAGTTTCCCAGGTTTTGCTACTGTGCAGGTGCAAAAACCTGGGAGCAATAGAGCCAGAATAGTTGATCCAAACTGGCCAAAGAGAGTATGCCAGACCATAGGCGTCATGCCCAGTAAAAGTGTGGGTCTGCCAGGGGCCCTCCTTCATGTTCATGTTCCCTTCTTTTCCCTTTTTTTGTTTGTTCGGGCCTTTTCATTCATTTGTTCAGCTGTTTGTTCCCTCCCTCCCTCTCTGGAACCTGCTGCTCTGGGACAGATGTGGCAGAATATCCCTGCTCCCTGACTGCTGCTCGAGACAGGCTGTATCAGTCACTGGGTGGTGGGAAATTGTGCATCTTTTTTATATATATTGTATTATCCCTATATATATTATTATCGTTATCATTATTAATATATTTTTATCTTTTTCTTTGCTGTCCTGGTGAACTGTTTTTTATCTCAACCCACGAGTTTTCCTTCCTCTCCTATTCTCTTCCCCACCCCACCAGGGAGGCAGGGAGTGAGCAAGCAGCTGCGTGGTATTCAATTACCATCTGGGGTTAAACTGCAACAGGTACCCAGCTCAATTAGGTCTCTTTGAAATGAACATGTTAGACTTGCATGGAAGAAAATACCCTCGCACCAAGCATGACTTCTACAAAGAAATGCTGGATATGTGGTCTTCTGGTCTAACCTTTCCATGTAAAGGGATTTGCTCAGCAGGTAGAACAGGGCACAGAGATGTGTATATCCTCTTGCAGGGCGCAGTTTCCTATTTTACAAGCCTGTTAGCTGCTTACATGGAGAAGGTATTACCTCAAGGAGTGTTTAATGGCTTGATAGATGACATTTCATCCTGAATGCTGTGTTCCTGAGTATTGAGGTTATAATTCAAAATGTTTGCTCAGAAAACTTTCCTGTGTGAAAGACTGCTAATCTATTGACATCTATTTCAAACTAATTTAATGACCACAACTTAAATTTATGCTTTCTTACACAAAGAAACACCAAAAAATTACCCAGAGGCTACCGGCAAATGAATAAACAGGTTCATTACAAACTGAATTACCCCAAGAGGTAAACATGCCTTCTTTTTCATACGCTTTCCTTGAGCACCTACTTCTAGCCTCTGGGAGAGGAAAGATATTTTGCTACCTAGATCTTTGGTCTAATGACACTTGGCCAGATTTTTAATAATAGTTATGGAAACTAGAGGGCAAGTTATTCTGTGATGCTGGGGCTGCTTCTGCTCTCCAGTGAGTATAAAGTGATGGGGTCTGACTGGAGCCCTGCTGCTACATCCACTGAGCTGGCAGTGCTTTGTATCAGTTTACAAATTTATAGCTTGTCCTCTATTATGTTGACTATGATATTTGCCTTGAAATATGTAATTGGGACACTCTTTATACGGAAAAAATAAATACATAGAAAGCGACATCTTACCTATAGGTGGCGAAATCAGGGCTCAATAAACTTGTAGTGATAATTTATAATATAATTTCAAGAAAAAGAGGGAGAATTATTTATGTGGTATAAATGCCTTCCCTCTAATATCATATTACTCTACAATAAATATTTTAACACAGGTTGGGCTAAAGAGGCTTCTTGGCTGTGAATTTACTCTTTGCTGGGGAAATGCATTGCTTTTTTCATTTTGCAGGGAGCTTGTACTTTTGGAAAATTCTCACTCTGCGCATTGTTCTGTCTCAATACAAAGTCTCTAAGTAACGCTGCTGGTTTGCTGTAATGTCATAGTGCTCTGGATGCTTTTTATAGTGAAGGTACATTTCACCATATAGAGAAGCAAAGCAGGCAAACAAAGCAACAAGCAATCAAGTAACTAGCAGTGGCTAAGATGAAGTCCCACAGTGGCTATTTGCATCTTCTCAAGGTATCCTTGTGTCTCAGCTATAGACACATTCAAGTGTGTAAATGCCCCAAACATATTTGTACCAATATAACATGTTTCATAAACCTACTTCTATTAAGTATAACATTTTCCAGAACTACAGTGCTCTACCTTAATGAAAGGTTAATAAATTAGGCATATCAAGATTGCTGGCAGAATAACATCAGCTAATTTTATTGAATATTAAAATAGACTAACTTGTGTGATGAAGGAGACTGCTGTTCACCTTGCTCCATGCTTCAGTTCCTGTGGAAGCGTATGGTAGATAAAATCAACCTAGTGAGCCTAATGAAGACAATGGGAAGTTTCTTTATTAAAACAGCAGAAAGCTCTGAGAATTGGACTCAAAGCCTGTTGTTGCTGCTGAGCTCTTGTGTTTAAAAGAACAAGATGCACTAGTGCAGACTGTCTAGCACTTGGCTCTTTAAATATTGTCATTTTTTCTGGGATTTCATGGAAAGAAGGTTTTGTCAAACTTGCCAGTGGCAAAGCTGCTGTCACATCTTTTCTGCCAGGGTAGAATGTATTATGCTAAGCAGAACATCAGTGTGGGTTGCCTTTGTAGATGAGGAGACTTTTAGTCTCACAGATCTTGTTCAATAAGCTTCATTTCCTGGGTTGCAAGGTTACATTTCTGTTGCTTGTTGAAGTCAAGGAGAAACTCTGATGGACTTTAATGCTACAAATAGGGATGTTCTTCCACTTGGCCCACAGTGGTGTTTGCTGGTGGTGTGCAAGGTGGTACTTGAGCCAGGCCTCCTCCTGCGTCAGCAGGCACCCTCAGCGGCGCTGGTCCACTGGAGAGGCAGCAGCATGACGAAGGGCAGCAGCAGGTAGACTGACAAAGGGCGGTGGGTAAATTCACCACTGAAAATTTGGCAGCAAACTGGATTCATAGCAAACCACTTCAGTGCAGAGTGCAAAACAAAGCAGCTGTCAGAAATCCCACCTTCATAATCGTCAGCAAAGAAGAAAGAAAGCTTTTCGTCTTCAAAGTGCTTTACAAACATTCACTAATTAACCTTCCATGTATGTCTCAGTATAGCAGCTATCATGGGAACAGCCTCAGGGGAAACAGCAGTAAAGGTTCTAAATATCCCTTTAAGATACCGGTTGAGGCACAGGCTCCTTTTTATTTATTTTTTTTTTTAAATTCACCACTGAATGCAAAGCACTTCTATAAATACTTCAAAGAGCACTAACAATGCTATTGAAATGCATATCTGTGTATACAACCTGGGTAAGAAGTTATGCATCATTTATGTTCCTCTTACGTCCTTAAAACATGACTAGTGGTGCATCAGCTCTCTCTGCTGGAATGAATTTCTCCATGTGGATCTGCAAAGACTTGCGTACATGATTAACTTTGTAAAGTAGTCCCACAGAAGCTCAGTGAAGCTGTTCCTGGCGTAATGTAAGCATGCAACATTTGCGTGAGCAAAGCCATAATGACTATAAATTAGCAGTTTAGACCACTACTCTTGTTGGCATAGGCAGGCCTTTACGCACAGGTAGGTCCTTCAGTCCTGCTGTGGTTACTACTCTCACTTCTTTTTTTCTGGGCATCCTTATATCCCAGGGAGGCAACTTTGTGGCTCACTTGGAGGCCCAAGCTAATGTGTGCCCCAATAAGCCTCACCACAGAGGAGTTTGCTGCTGTGCCACTGATAAGAGCATCAGTCATTTGTGCATGTTATAAAAGCTGAGTTCAACTCACTAGCTGATTATTGTAATCCAAAAGGTAAAACTGTAGTAAAATCTGGATTTTTAAATGACATTATTCTGTATATATTTCCTCTTAGATTTATGGACATCAAAAATACCATATGACATAATGTGAATCCCTTTATGGAAGCTCAGAGAAATAGACTTCTAAGGGGCTGGGTCTCTTTTGCAATGGGATTTTGAATAACCAGATCACTTAGGACCCAATTCTTCAAAGTACACGTACACTTAGACATTTAGACAGTCTCCTAGCAGATGGATTACCATCTGTAGTGGTTCAACCTCAGCTGGCAACTAAGCACCACGTAGCCTCTCACTCACACACCGCTTCAATGGGATGAGGTGGATAGGAAAAAATGTAAAACTTGTGGGTTGAGATACATTTTAATAGGACAACAAAGGAAGAGATAATAATAATAATAATAATGATAATAAAAGAATATACAAAGCAAGTGATGCACAACGCATTGCTCACCACCTGCTGACTGATACCCAGCCCATCCCTGAGCAGTGATCACATGCTCCCCTGGCCAGCTTCCCCCAGTTTATACAGTGAGCATATCGTCACATGGTATGGAATATCCCTTTGGCCAGTCTGGGTCAGCTGTCCTGGCTGTGCCCCCTCCCAGCTTCTCGTGCACCTCCTCACTGTCAGAGCGTGGGAAGCTGAAAAGTCCCTGCTTAGCTACTGCTTAGCAACAATTAAAACATGAGTGTGCTATCAACACTATTCTCATACTAAATCCAAAACGCAGCACCACAGCTACTAGGAATAAAATTAGCTTTATCCCAGGCAAAACTAGGACACCATCTGATGCATACTGCCTTCAAAATGTGGTCCTGATTCATTTACAGAAACTTTTCTTTACTGTTTTCTCATAAACCCTCTTAAGTTGTTTTAGGAAAGTGTTCATAAAGTTTAGTTTCCCATCATTAGCTACAGTAAGGTCTGAGAACACACCTGAAAACAAATACTAAGTAATGTTTTCATAGGAGACATTTCTTCCTGCTCTGAACTAAACTGTAGATGATTTATGACTTTCTCATGGATTTTGTTGTCTGATGCAGTTGTGACTGCCTTAGGGTCACACAACTGTGCTGAAGACTATATTACTTAGTAATTTCAAATGCAAATTTTAAAGGCTCTGCCATGATAGAGTCCATGCATGTCTTCAGTTTTGGGGCTTCTGTGGTGACCACCATGACAGAGTGACAAAATAATCGTAAGCAGGCATCACTGACAATTAAACAAGAGCGGCAGGATTTGCTATTTACTTGTCCGGTTGTAATTTTTACTAGTTTCAGCAGTTTGTTAGTGAAGGGACACTGTGCAGGCAGAAAATTAGATTTGTAAAGTTGCTGGGGAGTAACTGAAAACATCAGAAGCTTTTCTCTGAGGATAGTTTGCCAACAGTGTTGGGAGCAAAGCAGAGTTGTCGAAATGAGGTAGGATCTTTTTGGTTTTGTGGTGTGGAAATGGTTGCAAGACAGACACTAAAACACCAAATGGGCTACTATAAATGGGATTTTTCTCTTTAACTTTCCTGCAGGAAGAAGGGTACATCTGTTGATACAGATGAAAGCTTTTATGCAGGCCTGCACAGAGGGACCTCAAAGTTCGTTATATTCACTTTCTGAAAAGTTTTCACTGAAGCTTTTGTCTCAGCTTCACACAAGGCAACCTTCACATCTTTTACATCTTTGAGGCATATAGCTATCATTTGTTTCCATCATACAAAGGGTTTCCTCATCTTTCAGGGAAACTTTCAGCACCAGAAAGCTCAAAGAGAACTTGTGTTCACATTGCACAGCTGAAGGGCACCTCCTTACCTCTTATAAACCCTTCCTTCTGCAAAGCTCTGCAGGACTACTGAAGCTCCTAGATTACCAGCACTTTTTCCCATGACAGTTGTTTTCCACAGCGGGACTCTTTGCCCGACTTACAGGCTTGGCCTGGAAGTTAGCAGTGCTAATGTATACCAGTTGGGTATCTGGGGCTATTTGAGTGAAAGTTCCTGCCTCTGATGTACTCTTTTTAAAACTTCCAAGCCTTGAATGAGTCCGTGTAAGTTTTGAGCCACTGTTTCAAAACTGCAGAGCTATTGTTTCAGAAAGTTTGGTAATGTACCAAAGGTTATGGTGATTTCCTCCTGTAAAACTGGGAGCAAAACATAGCAAAGTTCAGAGCCCCATCTTCACCCTTTCCTCTCAGTGATTAATTTTTCTATCAGACATATGCTAGCACAAGCACTGTGTGTTCCCTACTGTCTCATCAGCTTTCAGAATCTCACATTATTACATTATTGTTTTGGGGTTGGTTTTTTTTTTTCTTTTTTTTTTTTTAATGCCTCTCCTTCCCTGTTTTGCCCCCTCTTCCAGTTCTTGAAGTGGTAGGTGAATGCTCGCTGTCCTCAAGAACTGCTGCCTGTTTGTCAGCAGCACCCACCAAAACACACACTGGGCACAACTACACGTTGCAAAGACAGACTACTCGGAAAGCAAACAATTTCAGGGAAAAAAAATCAAATCAGTGCTAATTCTAAAAACATAAAGGTTCAGTAGTAGGAGATGAGACTAGATAAGCTTCTTAAGAGCTTACTTCTTTAATCTATTGAGGACACTTTATCCGGGTATTTACCAATAACTAGAAACTACAAAGCATTTCCTTCTTATTTTTTTCTAAGCCTTCCATCTGTTTATATTCAAAATCAGAGATGGAAAGAAAGAGAAATATCCATAGAGAGATCTGGAAAACCCACAGAATTAGTAGGGGACTAGGACGAATTTCTAAAGTAGTTTCCCGGCCAAAGCTAGGAAAAGGTGGGTTTCTTCTTCTTATTTTTTTTTTTTTATTTATTTTATTTTTTCTCCTTCACATCCTCAGTCTACTGACTGTTTAGGCCACAATCATCATCTTCACTTTATGGGATCCTGTGCCTTCTTCGCACCTTGCCTTTACCTCCTCAAACCACCCGCCGGCTCTTTGGCTTCACACCCCTTCCTAATCTCTGACCTCAGGCCTGTGCTCTTTCACGTTAATATGTAGCCCTGACTAGAGCCATGTGCTCTTTGGGAGGCCAGATTTGACACAGGTACAAGGAGCATGCACTGTGCTGAGGAGGAAGATCTCATAATCAAAGCCTGTAGCTACCTGCACCCTGTCAGCCACTGAATTTGTTATGCTGATGATGCCTTCTCCCCTCAGGGCTGTTTTATTTGAAAGATTTTTTTAAAAACTTTTTTTTTCCCCCAGGGAAAACTGATAGCTTAACTTACTTAATGAAGCACTCTGCAGCCTGATGACTGTGATTTATTCTGCTTCCCAAGTGGTTTAATTCTACATTGGTTATCCTTGATTTGTCAAAAAGGAACAGTAATTGGAACGGGAGTCACAGCGGCTGCTTTAGATCAAATTATGCAAGAATTCCCCACAGTCTTCAGTGGGCCACAGTTTTTCTCTTTTCTGGCTCTAGTTTTTTTCCCAGTGTCTGCCAAAAAATGGATTTTTTGTTGCTGCTGTTGAAATTTCCAGCAAAAATAGCTCAGCAGTTTGGAACAGGAATGTTGTGTCAGAGATGCAGGGAAGGATGGAAGGCATCTTGCAAATAAAACAATCATCTCACGATCTTAACAGTCCTGAAAAACATAGTTAGTTAGCCACTGAACTAGGCTTTCCTCAGCAACTGTGCTTTTAGGTATCACAAGAGAAACTGATTCCGAGAGAGCAGATTCTTCTGCTAGTAAGCTGTGCACATCAGAACCTGCTCACTGCACCAGACTGGATGCAACACTCATTGGACTGTGAAACCTGGCCAGATGCTATCAAGACATGGAGGGCTGTTGGGAAACCTTTGCAAGACATAGAGATCCTCCCAGCATTTCATCAAGGTAGGTGCTGATTCAGAGATGTCCCCCACGGACATCGCTGTGCAAAATCTAAAATAGGTCTCCATTACACATTGCTGCTGAGAGGTCTCCTTGAGCACAGACTTCTCCCTCAGACCAAGTCAAGTGAGATATCACTGCTCATTAAAGCCTGGACACCTTAGGGTGCTTTCTGATGGGCCTAATCCAGTGTAAGTGAGATGAACTGGACTATCAAAAAACTATTTTTTGTTCAGGTTTGGTTGTTTCACAAAAGTAGAGCCCTAATTATGTTCACGTTCAAATATTTGAAGACTGAGATAATACAAGTCCAGGATTTCATAGATGTCTAACGTAGGAAGTTCCAATGTGGGTCAACATGCAACATCCAGCAACCATTGAATGCTTTCAATTTGGAAAATGCTGTGAGGAATTCAAGGTGGCCTATATACTGGATTTCTATATAGCCAGATTGAACTTGGTCTTGAAATGAATGCTGCAGAGGAGGAGGAAAGAAGGATGAAAGCAGCATTTCCTCAGCTTTTTAAACTACATCTCAAAGAAGCAGCTACACTGAAAGTAGCCTCAGTGCTTTGTGATCTAGTATGTCTGTCAGTGCTGGCATGAAACGATTTCGTGACAAAGCCTTCAATGTCCTGTCTCGCATATTTGTAAGCCTCCAAAAACCGTTTCCTGATGCTCTCCCAATCTACAGTCATGTACTTCCCCTAAACCTTGATTCCTGTATGTGGGAGACTTACTATCCCAGAATCTCACATCCTCAGCTCTGCCAAGCACCAAAGACAAAATTAATGGCTCTCCTAGCTGTCCTTGGCTCCAGATACTCCCAATGACTCCCTCTGTGTTCTAGTTCTCCCACAGTATCCAAACACCAACCTTCCCCTTCTTTAAAGTAAGGACTTTGTATTCATAAGAAAATGAACATGGCTGAAAAGATCAAATGTTATAGCAAATGGCAGTGCAGGGACATGAAATTTAGGAAAAATGAGAGTTACTAGATGGGTATATTTGCACCTTGCAAAAAACAAGGTGTTGGTCTATGTTAAGATGTCTGTCTAGCACATGGTTTCTTGGTAAGATTATCACAGCATACTCAAATGGTAGTAATGCCACCAAAAATGTTGGTCTATGTTAAGATGTCTGTCTAGTACATGGTTTCTTGGTAAGATT
This sequence comes from Podiceps cristatus, assembly GCA_000699545.1. Taxonomy (NCBI): domain Eukaryota; kingdom Metazoa; phylum Chordata; class Aves; order Podicipediformes; family Podicipedidae; genus Podiceps; species Podiceps cristatus. The sequence goes on from JMFS01114467.1 coordinate 18,436, forward strand.
ATCATAGCATACTCAAATGGTAGTAATGCCACCAAAAGGGGCACAAAGTGTTCACAAAGATCCCTGTGAAATTGCATGTCTTTTGACCAATGCTATTATAGATTATGTCCAAGTGCTACAGTTGAGCTTTGGCAAGATTTACATCCATACTCAGATCTTAGGTTAGAAAATGTTCAGAACATGTTCATCTTTAGGTTAGAAATGTTCAGAAATGTTCATCTTTAGGTTAGAAAATGTTCAGAACAGAAGACTGAACTGAAAAATATGCTGTGATGAGATACCTTATATTAGTTTGAACATGGCACTGCCATTCAGTGTGTTAGAAAACATCAGGCATCAGAAAACATTTACTTGAATGCTACATGTTTATAAAAAAAAAAGTAAAAATTTGTAAAGCAGAACATATCTGACAATTCTGTTAAAACATAAATCTTAAGTTTTGCTCCTCCTGTACTTAAGCAAACTCCTGACTTGAAGACAGATGTAGTGAATACTTGTATTCCCTATTACCTTATAACCAGTAAGTCAATTCAGTTTGGGCTTGAACACAAAATCTATTCCTAGATGATGTGCTTGTGATTCTTTTGCACCCTGAGGCGCTTGGCAAGAATCCTGACAAACAAAGTTAAACTCAAAAGAGACTCAAAATACCTGAGGGAGTGGGTTTCTAAGCTTTGATCAACTGCAAAAGAGGGAAACTTTTTTTTTTTTTTTTTTTCAGGGAGAGAAAAAATAACAAAGAGGGGCCATTTAAGCAATGCAAACTCAACACAGATACCAAGAATTTAAAACAAAAAACCCACAAAAACCCACCACAAAAAAAACCCAACAAACAAGGAGGCATCAGGCAGAAAACAACACATCATTAATGTTGTTAGTAGACACAAAATAGCACAGGAATTAATTTCCACTGAACAGAAAGAAAAATCTAGGAATGGTATGGACTGTAACCAGCTTTAGCAATCACTGAACTCTGAGTAGTCACCACTGATAGCAGTTCGGTATTGTTAGGACATAATGGTTCCTCTAAAAGTAATGTGTTATCTTTGATAAGGAAGGGATTGCAACTAATGTTAACCTTTTCCACTAGAGGCAGATCTTTTGGTGAATAAATATCCATTTTCCGTATTTTACTTAATACCATAAATTCTGAAAGTGCCACAAGCACAACACATCCAGTTTGGGTTTTTTTTTTTTTTTAATCAACGTGTCTAATGAGAGACCAGGCCACAGCAAAACAAGCTGCTCTTCTTGTTACACCAATGCCCTTCGGCTTTTACTCTGGATGAGATGCATCACAAGGATGTCTGTCTGTCAATTTAGTTCTTTCTTGAGGTTGCTACCAGGTTGCTACCAGGTGTGGAGTTAATTAATACCTGCAAGATACTATGTGTAAAATGCACATCTTAACTCTCATGAAGTTAATTATCTTTTATTTACAAGAGGAGCAATATATATGCATTTCAATGAAAGACATTTCTGTTGGTATACTGAAGCACTAATAAAAGCCAAAATACATACAGATAAGGACTGAGGCACTTGAATAGAATTCGTAACAGAGAGAAAAGCGAGCCAGGATGTCCTTTTAAAACATGCTATAATTCAAAGTTAAGTTCTCCACTAGCTGCAGAAATTGCTGTGTGATGCTCTTTGGTCTGCATTACTTAGGAAGACTGATACACAGAGGTCCACTTGAGCCATAGAAATCTGAATGTCAGAGATGAATTGGTAAAACCTAGAAGCAAAGAAAGAAGTCATGAAAAAAAAGCCTTATTACATCAAAATACATTAAAACTTCTAAGTCTTCCCAAGGGAAGGTCATGCCTTACCAATCTGG
>KL283653.1:0-20709 GCA_000699545.1 Podiceps cristatus
GGGTGGGGGGGTCGAAGTCCCTTTGTCCCTTCCCCACGCTTCGGGCTCTGTCGTGAGCTACGGCGCGTAGTGTGAAAGAGGAGGCCAAGTCGCCGCCCGTAGGGTCAGCGCTAGGCGTTAAACTGCCGGCCTGTGGGACTGGAAATAGCAACTGCGAGTTGGAAGAGTGCTTCAGCCCGGTTCAGCTTTCAGTAGCAATAAGCCTGAAACCAGCAAATCTAAGTAACCGCGCGAGGCACGATGTTTCTGAATAAACGATAGGAGCCAGGTTCACTGAGGAGCATGCTGTCTGTGCAAAGGCTGTTTTCAGAAGATAACTCTTCTCTAAAGTGACATTGTTAACTAGCAGTAATTAACAACTATCTACTGCTTTTTATTCTTTGGTTTCTATAAAAGTTGCAGTATGGACAATTTGACAGACTTTTTTTTTTTTTAAAAAAAAAAACCCAAAACATTATGGACTGTGATGCAGTAACGTGGAGTGACTTGTCAAGACAGAGCAGTCAGTCTTTGACAATCACAGTTACAGTCCCTAACCACTGATTATGTTTTCCTTTGATTCATTCTGCTTGTCTGGATTTGCATCAAAAAAATGTTTTAAAATACTTTGCTAGTCTAGTGTATTTCTTTTAAAGACCTGTATACTTGGGTTCAGTGCTATTAATCAAAATGTTGCAGAATTCTGCATGTGCATTGGCAAGTGAAACTAACTGAAGACCCCATTGAACTTTGGCTTGAAAGTTTTTTTTGGCCAGTCAGAAGCAAATAAACTTGTTTATTATGATGTACATATGTTTGCAGTGTCACTGTAGATTTATATGAAATACTGGAGATTGTAATTCACAGAGAAATCACTCAAATACAAAAGCTGAACTGCATCCTTGGAGCAACTTAATTAGAAATTAGGCAATCTCAGCCTTTGAACAGGAGGGGGGAAACTGCTTAAAGGCAGTGGGTAAAATCCTTTCTTCAGTGAAGTTAATAGCAAAAAAAAAAAAAATCCAAATCCCAAACCTGCCCCTCAGTTTTAAATTTGGTAAATTCAGTCTGTGACAGGGTTTTTTTTTGGTTGGGTTTCTTTTTGTTTGTTTGTGGTTTTGTTTTTTTAAACGGAGTTAGTTACCAGATTTATCTTTTGTATCTAAATTGCTTTATGAAGCATGATATTATGATCTCTGTAGAATCATTTATATAAAAGTTGAAGGCACAATATCAACAAGAGTTATGAGGAGCAGCTGAGGGAACTGGGGTTGTTCAGCCTGGAGAAAAGGAGGCTGAGGGGAGACCTTATCGCTCTCTACAACTGCCTGAAAGGAGGTTGTAGCCAGGTGGGTGTGGGTCTCTTCTTCCAAGTAACAGGTGATAGGACAAGAGGAAATGGCCTCAAGTTGCACCAGGGGAGGTTCAGATTGGTTATCGGGAAAAACGTCTTCCCTGAAAGGGTTATCAGGCACTGGAACAGGCTGCCCAGGGAAGTGGTTGAGCCACCATTCCTGGAGGTATTTAAAAGACGGGTAGATGTGGTGCTTAGGGACATGGTTTAGTGGTGGGCTTGGCAGTGTTAGGGGAACGGTTGGGCTTGATAATCATAAAGGTCTTTTCCAATCTAAATGATTCTATGATTCTATAAAGGTTCACTTAGATCATTTGGATTATTTACATATAAAACTACGCTGATGCTCAACACTTTGCAGCTGGACTTTGTCACAGAGCACTCGCTTTATATCTTTCAACAAGTCATTTAAGTGCTTTGTGTGTAATTTGCCTATCTATATGATAGGTGTCCTGCTCACCTACCCAAGGTGGTATAAATTTCCTTGGTGTGGTTAAAGCTTCACAAGATGAACTCAGAAGGTTCCTCCTTAAATGTATAATGTGTTTGCATGCTCTTACCAGGAGAAGCTTATTGGTTTTAGGTATCTGTTTGATTAATGTTCTCTGCTGTTAATGTTTTTATTTGCTGCCAAATAATACAGTTGTAGGAAGTTGCAAGCTGTTTCTTTTGATATTAGTTTCTCCTTATTAGTCTTTATTTATTTTCTTTGTCATCACTAATACTTTGCTATACATAGCAACAACAATTTTCCTACTTGGAGAGTAGGGCATAAACGCCATGGAAGACTCGTAGCATCTTGCCAAGTAACAGCTGGAGAGGTTACTCAAACCACTATTTCATTAGGTCCGCAGAAATGGGCACCTGCCACATTGCTAAATACAGACATATGTAACTTGCTGTAGTAAAGTTTTGTGATTTTTTGATTTTTTTTTTTTTTTTTAGATTAAACTAAATATTCCCCCTTGACACTGGCATTTCTGATTTGGTTTTGTACTTAGCAATCTCTCAAAAGATGGCGGAAAGCTGGTCTTTCTTGGATACTTTTGAGCCTGACTTCAGGCCTCTGGTAGTAATTGAGCTGGCAAGAGGCGCCAAGGAGGAAACCATAGAATGGTTCACTAAACGGATTGTGGACAAAAAAGCAAACGGAGGTGAGTACAGTATGGTCTTCTGTAACACACTGAAATCAAACTGGCAAGTATGAAGACATACAGAAAATTAGTCTTCAAGTAATTTGTAGTTTAATTATTGTTTAGCCAATCGCACTCCATCTCACGTTTTTGAAGTTGCTTAATTTTATATAAGAGTAGAGCTTCATGCTGGTGTCATGAAAATGTAATAACTGAACCCTGTTAACCCAGTTATTAATGAAAATATTGGTTTAGGGTCACAGCCTGTTGAGCAGTGAAACCCCGATAACCTCTCTTGTTGCTTATGAGAACATTGCCGAAATGAAGATGCATTACATCTACTGTCCTATTCACAAAACTTGGTACCATGTTGTAGAACAAAACTAAGTTAGCAGGAAGCAATTTAAGCTTGATAAATTCATGGTGGCTTTAAATTATCTTTTTGCTAGCTTGTAGGCTCTTACAAAGTATTTCATTACTCATTTTAATATAATAGACTTCCAGGAATTGAAGTTAGGCTCATTTGTAATTCCTTAGGGTTTTGGGGTTTTTTTGTTGGTGGTATTTTGTTGTTTTTTACATTTTTTAGAAGGCATTATTTATGACTGTTGCAGCTTATGTCTTATGTTGAGTAATATTTCCGTGGCTATTGGATTTGTGTATACAAACGTGCTTTCAGGCCTCTGTTAGATAAGTAAGGGGACTTTCTATTTCAGAAGTCTAGTCTGCTTAAAATGAGTGGGACTGTTTGCAGGAGCACTGGTTACGTATGTGATGTGAGCATTAGGGAAGTAGATCCAAACGGTCCCTGTTGTTCCAGTTCACTGTCCGTGAATGCTTCCTCAGAAACAGAGCTAAATTCGGGTGACCCTGCAAGATTCTGAATGCCACATGTCAGGTGCTGTTGAAGGCTGAATTCTTTGTGCCCTTAAAAACATACAGCTTCAGTGCTCCTGATAACTAGGTCCAGTATGATGGATGCTAAAATACTAGTGTTTTGAGACAGTTTTTTATGTATTCTTGTATTCTCTTCCTTTCCCCCCCCCCCATTCTTTAAAGGTGCGCAACTGCTGGTTAAACCATTGGTCACAGAAAATGGAGATGAAAATATTTATCTAGTTGGAGCTTCCCACTTAAGGCTACTGCTGGGAGCTGAAACTGTGGGTTTGGTGAAGGAATGTAATGATAACTCAATGAGAACTTTTACATACAGCAGTAGAAAAACTTTCAAAGATTTTTCAGGTAAGCAATTTTAGGGCTTTTGTGTCATTGCAAAGCTGTGGCTAAAGATTATGAACAGTTACACTGTTAAATCTTTCATTGTCTTTCTATTCGTTGGAATGGTAACAGTGAATAGAAATAGAAGAACAAGCCATGAAAAAAATACTAATTTTTACTTCTGGAAATTCAGATTGTATAATGAAATTGTTTGGTGGTTTTTTTTTCTTTCACATGGCTTTCACTTTTTGCTTGTTTTTATGCTTTTGTATGCTCCAAGTAGTGTCTTATTTGTATGAAAGATTTTTGTTGAAAATAAGAAAAAAATTGTTAATCCTGCACTCATATTTATCAACTATGTTATGAATTAGCATAGCAATTTAATTTCTTATTAACAAGTTTTGATGCTTATTACTTTATAATTAGCTGGAGAAAATATATTTTGTTCTATTATATTTAAACATCAAACAAATAATTAAATAACACTACAGAGCCATTCAATGGAATTTGGACAAGACTAGCAAAATCATTGCTTTTCCTCTTTAATTTTGAGGAGGTGCCAACATGTAACATTTGCCTTTAAATGTCTTGCAGGTAAGGTAGGGGCTGGAGGCCCCTACAGCCTCCAGCAATTAGTAGTTCAGGGGTGTCTTTGTGTCCTGAGTGATTTGTGTTCTTAGTTCACCTGGGTCGTCAACTGGCCAACACGTGCCAGTTAGAGAAGACTTCTTCCCAAGACATTTATTTTAAAAAGTGGAGGTTTTGCTAATGGATGTTGGTTGGCAGTAATTGTCATTTTTATTTTTTCCTTCTGATTCTGGTAATTTTTGATAGTTATTTGCTGCTAGGGTTGTCTTCCTCTGCTACACAATTTCATACTATCTTCTTTTTGATTTAGATGACAATCACAATTTCCTTACAATGTCAGAATGTCAGTATATCATCAAACATGAACTTGAAAATTTGAGAGCTAAAGATGAAAAAATAATCCCCGGATATCCTCAGGCAAAGCTGTATCCAGGAAAATCAATTGGTAAGCAATGTAGTTTGGTGTCTGTAACTCACTGTGTTGATGTAGGATAATGTTCATGGTGAAAAAAACCTTAATTTTCCTGCAATGAAGAGAAATTCTTCAGACATTTAAGTCCTGCTATTTTTAATCAACTTTCTTTCCTCACTGCTCCACAGTGATAGGACAGGAAGCAGTGGATGCACAGTGCAACAGGAGAAATTCTGAATAGATGTTAAGAAAATGTTTTTCCCAGTGATGGTAATCAAAGATTGGAACAGAGTTTTACACAGATTGTGGTAACTCTGTCCTGGGAGACTTTTATATCTTGATTAGACAAAGCCCTGAGCAGCCCAATTTAAGGTGGACCTGCTTTGAGCAGGAAATTGGACCAGATGACTTCCAGAGGGCCTTCCAACCTGAGTATTTCTGTGGGGCTGAGACTGGCCTTATTTTCTTTACAGCTGGATAATTCTCTTGTATATTGATGTCACCGTTATTAGTATAATTAGTGCCAAAAATACTTGATTTTTAAAATTTACATAATGATATACTTGGATTGTACCTACGTAAAAATACTGGAATGAATAACAGTGTTCCAGAGCTATAAATTTCACAATATGAAGGAAGTTTGATTTCATTAATTTGATTTCGTTTATCCTACTCTTTGCTTCAAGAGCTCTTCATTTTTGTGGGAGAACAAAGCAAAGAGAGCTAGTGCTGTTTTTATGGTAGCTGGAACTAGTTCGTTGGCAGAGATGCTACAGTTTCTTAGGAGGATTTATCAATATTTGTATGTCCTTTTAATAACTGTCTTTGTGCATATCAGTGGTTCAAGAAGTGCAAATAAATGTAGATGTCAAATGAGTTTACAATAGTAATTTTTTATATAGTTAAGGTGTTTTTCTAGTTACATTAAGTAGATGCTGATGAGAAGTGGTAAACAACTATCACACAATTTCCAGTGCCTCCCCTTTCCTGTTTTTGACTTTATTTTCTTTAATATTTTTATGGTTGTAACTTCTAGAGCAGTTTATTAATTGTTTATCCACGTAGGTATTATTACTTTCCATAACAAAGTTAAATACAAATTGTGGAATATTTGGTTTGTTTGCAATGAAGTTGTGTTGTAATTTATGAATTAGTGTAAATTGATCATTCAATTTTTTTTTTTATTATCTTTCCCATAATTAATACAACAATGCCCCTTCAATTTAGTGTTTTGTTCTGGTTTTGCTATGTCAGTTTGATTTGTCATGCCTTTCTGTGCTCAAATGCAAGAGTCAGAACTGTCGGTACAAAGCCACACATGGCATTTCAGTTCTGACCTGTAGCACTTCTTGTTATTCAAGCTGCAACTGATTATATTGCAAAACCATGGAACAGTTAATAGATGTAAAAAGGTTAGTCTTTTTCTTCGAGTAGACAGCACAGTCTTTGTAGGAATGGGTAGAACTGCTCTCTATAATGGATAATTTTTGACTAACATGCAGAGAATTTCTTTGGTTTTGGGCTCTAAACACTAGATTTATTTCAAAGGAACTTTAGGCTTGCTAAGTACAGAATGTTTGCTTATATTGACTTCACTGTCCTTTGAAGGAGTACTAGGTGCCTTTTTTTTTTTTCTTTTTCCTTCTAGTGAGAAGGTTATTGACCAGTGGTATTCTAGTTCAGATTTTCCCGCTGCATGATAGAGAAGAGTTGAAAAAGCTTCGTCACAGCTGGTATGGCCGAGTCAAAGTTGGCTATCAACCGTTAGGTATGTGAACACTTACTACACTACAAATAAAGTGCAGGGTTTCTTCTGGAGAAATTTTCTCTTCAGTTAGTGTGAGAAGACCAAGGGTCCTTCCTAACTTCTTCTGGAGCATTTAGCCTCTATAGAAGTGAAATTCCTGTGTGGAAGGTATGTATTGTACCAAGAAGTCTGTTATTTCACTGAGTCTTCTTTTTCACATCCCCAGTTACTCATTGCAGTTCACCTTCTCTAACATTACCCTTCTGCCTAAGTTGCTTTGCTGGCCATTGTGAACCAAAGTCCTTGTTTTGCCCAGCCTTGCATTTACTGCTCCTGGAATCAACAGGACAGCTTAGATTCCAGTTAAGGAAGCATCCACATTTCCATACTTGCCGACATGCACAGTTGAGGTCTCATCATTGAATTCTCTTTGATTCTAAGATCACTTCAGAATAATCTTTTGCTGTAATGGCTTGCAATACAACTCTTCTGGAGCAAAGCACTGGGTGTGCAGGCCACTGTCTCTTGTTTTTCTTTGTTGTGGCTGCAGCGGTCCTGTATATAGGCCTTTGGTCATAGTTTCCAGGTTGGAGCTGGGGGGCAGTTCAAAGGCTCGGCGTTTGCACTGTGATCTAGCACAGTGTCTTGAATTAGACCACTGCTTTTTTACTAGTTGGGCAAGATTTTCCTTTTTCAGCAGTTCCTGTATAACCTCCTGAAATGGTTAAAGACCAGCAAAATTACTGGCTCAGAGTGGATTCAGTGTCTGCAAGCTTCTGTGTAACAACAGTCTGTACGTCACAAATTCTCCTTACCCATCAGCAAAGCAGTAATGGACCAAGCCATGACTGTTTTCTCAAACTGACTCTTGACAGAAAAGCTCCTCAATGTCTAGAATTCCCAGAGCTATTTTGAGTTATAGGCATGTGAAAAGTGTGGCTACAACTATTTGTTTTAAATTCATTGTCTGTGTGAAGACTGTGTGTTGTTGTGTGCCAGCGTCACTTGAGTATATATTACGCACTGAATAAGCTTAAAATGAAAATAATTTTTAGTCTTGCAATGTGGAAAGTTAAGTTCTGGATTCTAAACCTGTGAACTTAAGAAAGCAAGTATTTCAGAGTTTGCCTGATTATTAATCTCTGGATCTTGCAGTTGCTTGAATTCTTTCCTGAGCTACAGGAAGATGAAAGATCTGGCTCAGTAATGGTTGCCTCCAGAGTATTGTGTTAGGGGTCTTACTGTGTGCTTGTGTTTTGTTTATGTGGGAGAAGGATTTTGTGACTGGCATTAAATACACACAAAGTTTCAAAGTAAATTCCAGGAACCCTGTTACGTATGTACTAATTTAGGGATGTCATTTCATCTTGTGTGTTTAGACCTACGCTTGAACATACTTGATAATAAGTTTTTGATTGAGAGGGATATTGGAGTGCTGATTCTTCTGTCTGCCTTTCCTTGCTTTCAGAGACTTATCTGATTGGCAATTGTGAACTTCTGCTTTAATGTTTTGTAAACCGTAAGCTGTAAGAATATTCTGGCATTGCACATGAGTTTTTGACATGCTGGTCTATAATGGGAGAGTACATTTACAGTGTCAGTTCATCGGTTGTGATGTTGTGGCTGTTTCATTAAGCTAGTGAATACATAGCAGTGACATACAAGCAATCTGGTCTTCCAAGGAGGCAAAGATGAGACAGATTTGAGCATTCTAAACTCAGTTTGCTAGGCATTTCTATATCTTACTATGTGGTGCCATTTCTAGATTATGCTGAATAATACTCCTTTTTGTTAGTGGTATGATTAGCAAGATCTTGTGTTCCTTGGAAATAATTCATGACAGGTGTGTTACCTCCATTAGTAGTGCACTTTTCAAGTCTCTGTAACACCTGAGCAGACAGTCTTGGTGAGTAGAGCAAGTGTGTATTTCATGTATCTGTTGTCTGCTGAAGGGAATGTCTCAGCCTGGGTGTGGTATCTGACACATTTAAGTTTTCAGTATACCTTTCCATCTATTCCTTTAGTTCTTTGAGGGCTGGCAAAGCACAGCTAGTCCTTTTGGCCTCTGAACAGGCTGAAACAAGTTTATTTCACAGGTGTATATATCCCAATGAGAAGCTTCAGAAGTTAGGGGTCTGTTGCTGTTAAAGTTTGTTTTTTATTATACCAAATGTCTTCTGTGCCATCCTAGCCATTCATTGATAGATTCTGTTTTCAAGAATGCTAGTGTTTTCATTTGATTTTTCCCTCTATTTGACTTCCCTACCATCTGAATATATGCATATATGCTTGTGTGTTTGTGTATATATAACATAAAAATTTAACCTTCTGACTTTTTGGAAAATGGGAGAAGGAGGAACAAAAAAGCAATAATATTCATTGTGTTGTTTATAAAAAAAATGGGCCAAAGGATTCATTTTAAGTCAAGTCTGACATTATACTGATATCTATGTTAAGTGTAGTCTTAGTTGATTCATTTTTCTCTGTAGATGACATACGTGGCTACTTTGGCGAAACAATTGCTCTCTACTTTGGCTTCTTGGAGTACTTCACGTTTGCTTTGATTCCAATGGCTGTCATTGGGATTCCTTATTATGTGTTTGCATGGGAAGACTATGACAAGTATGTGATGTTTGCCACGTTCAACCTGCTCTGGTCCACTGTGATACTGGAAGTTTGGAAGCGGATTTGTGCCATCATGACATACCATTGGGGGACGCTGTTGATGAAACGACAGTTTGAAGAACCAAGACCAGGCTTCCATGGTGTCCTGGGTATCAATCCCGTCACTGGGAGGGAGGAACCAGTGTACTCAAGTGTTAAGAGACAGATACGGATTTATCTGGTGTCCTTACCATTTGTGTGCCTTTGCCTCTACTTCTCACTGTATGTGATGATGATTTACTTTGACTTGGAACAGTGGGCGCTGGATTATCATGAAGAGAACGAGTCTAACTTCAGCAGCTTGATGCTCTTTGTGCCCAGTATCATATATGCTGTTGTGATTGAAATTATGAACCGTATCTATCGGTACGCTGCTGAATTCTTAACATCATGGGGTAAGAAAGTTGTTTATTCTTCTTCCTTAAAGTCAGAATCCCAGATGTTTAGAATTTGTTTTTGTAAACTGTTACTGTGAGTGCATGATCAATAGAATGGTAAAGAAACTTCCTGAAGCATGTTTTTACTGTGGGGTAAGAGAGATGGCCATTTTGACTTCTTAAGTTTACTTTGACTGTTCTGGGACTGCAGCTTCACATTTGGTTTAATTTGTACTGAGTCTAGCATGCCATCAGAAGGGGTGATGCTGTCTTCCACCTCAGCCTCTCTCTGCCTTTGGCATAGAAGTCCCCCTTCCCTGATTTAGCTCTTTGCTTGGCTATATCGGCCGTGGTGCTGGCAAAAGGCGAGAACATGAGGATGGGAGCTCAGAGGTGGATGGCAGGAGGGACTGTCTTGGCAGGCAGCACCTACAACCTGGGTTTGCTGTGTACGTCTTAGTCTACTGGTATATCTGTGCAGAGGATATGCACATATTTCTCAGAGGTACTGAGAAAATGGAACAAAATCTAAAACCATCAAAATGTCATATGAGAGTGTTTGTGTATGCTATATATATAACAAAGACTGAGATTTCACATCCCTATCAAAATATTTTCCTCTGGGCACTCTCAGAAGAGGAGGAATATTATAATAGATTGCCTTTTTTCCCTTTGTGCATGTGACTTATTTAACAGATTGGGCCTTCTGTTTTGTAACCTAACATAAGGATAGTGAAATGTTAGTGTTTATTTTGAATCGTAGCACTTCTACAGATATGTGCAGTCAATTTCAGACAAACTTAATAGATGAAGCTCATGGGGAGTTAAGTGGTTTGTGCTAGCATAATCTGGCATACATTTACAGGACAGAATCCAGGTTACTAAAGCTGGAGGCCCAGAAAATTAACCTAAGAAAGAACAAGCAAAAGGGAGATGGATGCAGAAGTCAGAATAAGAAGAGGTGTTGAAGTGGGGATTGGTTATGCATGCCCAAGTGATTTGCTCAGCAAATTCAACTTGACAGCAGCAATAGTAAAAGCAAGCAATTTCTTGATTTGTTTATGACTGTTCAAGGATTTTATTTAAATAATGTCTTTTAAATTCATATCTAGTTGTCAGTTACTGTTTTGTTTGGGTTTTTTCTCTATACTGCAAGAAAAAGCCTTTATGCAAAATGCCCAGTTGTGTTGATCAGGTAGACTAAAGGGTTTTTAATGGGTAACTCCAGTGGGTTTTTTTTTAACCCAGATTTTTTTTTGGTTTTAAGCTGATGTTTCGTATTCAGCAGCAACAGTATTTCTGTAACTCATTACACTGACAGGGACTGTGCGACCCAAGAGTTTATGCTGCCGTGCTGTGAATAGGATGAAGAGCTCATCTGGCTGCCCTACCTCCCTTCCCACCTGGCATTGTTTTCAGCCAATATCTGACTTAAACAGCTAAACTGGCAAAACATAAGATACAATCTGGGGTATTTTTAAACACACCTCTTGCACCCATTTATCATGAGAACTGATCATTTAGCGAAAGCTAAAAGTATAAATGGCATTTGGTCCTATGAGTGCATCTTCCGTGTGTCAGGCTCATCTTCACACCTGCCAGAGCAGAAGTCTGCTGTTTCGTCCTGAGCAAGGTCTGTAGGTGATGGTCTCTCCTTTCAGCCTTGTTGGCACAGCTCATGCTAGCATGCTGCCTCCTCGGTTACTGCTTAGCCAGGGCTTTAAAGGTTGAGTCTGTCAAAATGGCAAAAAGAAATGGGAAATGTCCCATTCACTTCCCTTTCCTCCCCCTTAGTAACCAACTTTCCTCAAACATCAGGTTCTGAATTTATCTTGAATGAACTGAACATCATAATTTTAGAATGAGTAATGCATCAGTTGAACTTTGTGTACTTGAGCTTAGAGTCTGATCTAAATTCCTTGGAGATGGATAGGAATATTTCTGTGAGCATTTACTAGTTTTGAATCAAATCTGGTATTGTTATTTTTCCTAATGTGTTCCAATTAGTTTTGCACTTGTTTTCAGTCAAAGAAAAAACAATTAAGTAGGCACATTTTATTAAGTACTGAGAATGATGGATGGTTTTTCTGTTATACAACATCTCTTCAGAAAAGAAAGATGTAAAAAGAAAGACCTTGCAGCAGTAAAAATACCGGAGTTGTAGTCAAAAATATTTATGTCAATATTGTGCTTCAGATTAGCTTCATAGGTTAAGTGAGGTACTGGTACAGTATTTTTTTTTTTTTCCATAATCTGTTGGAGGAACTATTCTCCATAAACTATTAATTAAGTAATTTTTAGGTGGAGGAAAAATGCCTGTTTACTGTTTGTATAACAATATCTAGTATATGATAAGTGCTTCTGCTGTTTACTAATCAATAATTTTGTTGGTATTTTAGAAAATCACAGGCTGGAATCTTCGTATCAGAATCATTTAATTCTGAAGGTTTTAGTGGTAAGTATGTAGTATAAGCAGCTTTTAAGATTCTTAAAAAACCCCCCAAACTTGTCATGTGTTTTATTAGTGCTTTCCTAGCATTACCTCACTGACCTACAGTTTGTTCAAGGCCAAATACTAACACAAAACATCAGAGTAAACAGGATTTCTGTTGTGGTTGCGATAACTGCTAGACTGTTTCAGATGCCTCTTTTTATACTGGAGAGTTGGGGTTTTGTTTGTATTGATTTGTTCTTTCGTTAGGATTCTGTATACGTAAGTTATTCTGTTAGTTGATGTAGCCCTCCCTGTCTTCAACTGGGAACTATTCCTTTACTTTTGCAAGATTTTATGGTAAACCATATTTTAAAAAGTTCATGTATTAGCTTCCACCTGTACTACTATTCAGACAAGTAGTCAGAGGAGGCTGGACATATATATCCATCAGTCTGCTCCTATGCACTTTATAGTATATACTGATCTATTTACTTTGTGGCTCTGAATAAGTAGGTATTGTGCGTGTATGTGTGTATGTTTGGTTGCTCTTTTAGGTGTATATCCAGATGCAACACTGATTCTAAGCAACTGTACTGTAAATCTTGAATTCCCATGTAAGATGTTCAGTAAAAGCAGTTATAAAGATTGTCTTATTTTCAGACTTAATCTTCTTGTTTCCTTTTTGAAAAGATCGTTCAATTCTTTTCCAGGGTTCCCTCCTCCCACCCCCCCAACTCACCATGCTTTTTTTTTCTTTCTTTCTTTTTTTTTTTTTTTTTAATTTGCTTGTTATCATTCTGCTACTGTCAACCTCTAGAGCTAAAACTCTTGTATATATGATTTATAGCTTTGTTCTGCCTTTCTCACAAAATAGCACCCTCTTTTTTCCCCGTATATATGTATATAAAGGAAAATGTATATAAGATAATTTAAATAATTATAAAATCTCAAATGTATGCCCCACCAAGTTTCACTTTTACCCTATGAGTGGTTCTCTGCACTCCCCAATATTACCTATGTCATCCATGAGCTTCAGCACTGATTAAAAGTTTCCTCTTACTTTGGAGCTTGAGTATGGTTTTTCAGGTACAATTCTGTGATTATGTCTCATTTTAGTAGTAGGGAATATTTCTCTTGGTTGGTAAACCTCTTGAAGTGATTAAACATAAAGCTCAACAATATGTATCGTTCCTTAATATATCAAGGAACAGTTGTACATCTTGAGAGATATGTCATCCAACACATATTTTGATGAAGTATTTATTTGGGAAAAAAAAATAGTTACCCTAAATTAAGATCAATACCACCCTTTTATTGCCTGTGGGGAAACTGCCAAAAGAAGGAAGTTAATTAGAAGGTGACCACATTTCTTTTAATGTCCACATTTCTTTGTGTACTGTACTTTAAGAAAGCATTAAGCTTGTCAAATTAAAATCTGAGTAGGACCAATAGTGTAAATCAAGTTTTTCAGACCTAAGTTTTAAAAATGGTAAAGAAAATTTTAGTAGACAGTTTACATCTGCATGGAGGCTATTTAGTCAAGGTAATTGTAAAGTTAGATAATATTCTGTGTTTGAACTTTTGAGTACTAATAAGAAATATTTTTATTTGCAGTTCAACTTCTTAAATTGTTTTGCATCCCTCTTCTACATTGCCTTTGTGCTGTTTGATATGAAGCTTTTGAGGCAGGTGAGTTCCAAGAACATCTTAATGTTTCCCCGATGAATGTAGGAAAATAAAGGATTGACTGAAATAGGACTTTAGTTTTTAATTGTTTTTCTAAAATGTGTATGAAATATATTCATTGCCAAGTTAATATTTTCTTACAAATCCATATTTCAGTTCCTTTAGCACAGTTGCAGAATAATAATGGAGTAATGTAGAGCAATTCTTTCCCTCCATATAACTGAGGAACTGTTTTAAAATAAATTGATTATTGCCTCACACAGATGAGGCTTGAAAATTTTCATTTCCTCCTCCTTTCCCTTATTATTAGAAAATGTTTGTGGTGTTCTTAATGAGACACTCTTGAGGACAGGAGAATGATTATGTTTACGACTACAATGAGGAGCTGAGAATAAATAAAAATAATTTATAGTTGGTATTTTAAATCAGCTTTCTGTACCCTCCATTGGACTTTGTGTACTGTCTCCGAGGTATATCCAGGTCCACAAAATATTTAGACATCTAAGTCCTATTTTGTACTTTTCAGCACACAGCAAAGAATGGGAACTAGAGAAGCTATACTTTTTATATACTGTTGCTAGTTTTATTAGGCTGGCCTTCTTTTGTCATAGTATAACAACTTAGAGTGTTACTAGAACACAAAAAAATGGAAATGATCATAGGTTTATTACAGATCTATTAACTTTTTTTTTTTTTTTTTAAACTTAAGAGCTTGGCCACTTTGCTGATAACTTCGCAGATTCTTAATCAGTTTGTGGAATCCTTGCTTCCTTACTGGCTCCAAAAGAGACATAAGAAGAGGATGAAGAAACACATGTGTTCTCTGAAAACAGATACGGACCTGTCATTAGTCGAACAAGTCAACTTGGAGAAAGAAATGGGCACTTATTTTGTACGTTTTACTACTGTAAAAGAGTTAAAAGTTTTCTGGGCTGTAGTTGACAGAGACATCAGCCACTGCAACCTAAATAAATATTTCTGGCTGTCCGGCCTAGCAACTTATTTCCAGCTTTGGCAGTTTTGCTGGTAGTGTTGTTTATACAAGTGTATGGTGCAGTGGATCAAGAAACTGATAAGAGTGTAGAATTCCAGCTACATCGGCGTGAAGGGATAGGGATGAGCAGCTGAATCTGGAGCTACCTAATCCCGTATCACTGGAAGAAGTATATGGATAATATGCCCTTAATCTTCAAGGGTAGCCTGAAGGCTACCAGGATGGGTATCCTGGCATAGGGAAGGGGGAGGCTGTTTCTGGTTCAGTTTGGTTTTGCAGTGATGCTAGTTTAAACTGTCAATTAAACTACAGCTGGAGAGAGTGGGCTCTTGTCTGGGTGGGGACTGAAATGGAGAGGGCAGAAGAGACTAGGTCTTCAAACAAAAACTACTGCTGGAAGCTCTTGTTTCTTGAAACTACAGCTTTGGCACTCACTGTCTTCCTAGTTCCGTTCCTGACCACTTCCTACCCAGTACAATCTTTAATTGTAGTTAACAGACTTTGTACAATTTATTATTTACAGTTCTAAAGGAATTGACAAAGTAGACAATAGTGTGTGTGTTAAGGCCATACAGAGTGGCTGATAACTTGCGCAATCATATGCTGCAAGCGTAGTCACAGGAGTCCTAATATTGTATGACTTACATTTCGACAGGATAAAAATTATGTGTAGATAGTGAACCTTTTATGTAAAAGGTAGAGAATAGCAGTTTGAAATTTGATATTAATACCTTATCAGATTCCTTTCTTCCTGCATGAAATGGGAAGAAGAAAAAAAATACTACCTTTGCAGTTGAAAAACTGTATAAACGTTAATACTAGTGTTCCTCTGGGAAGGTTGGTATTTCCCACATTTTATGTGGGGGGAGATAACATTTAGAAAGCATGGCTATCTTACAATGGAAAACACAGCAGAAATCCCCAAGTTAGTGTCTGTCTGAGCTGGGAAATAGCACAGTCCAGCACTGTGCCTACAGATAGACCAGCACAGCTCCAAAACCCGCGTATCAGCATCAGGCATTGATATACCTGACCAAATAAGCTCTACCTCTTAGACCTGAGCTCACTTCTGATTCCCAGCTGGCACATACAAAGCCAGTGTGGTGTCTTTGAGTCACATTGCCCAGTGCTTTTTGCGCAGAGCTGGGTCAAATGTATCTGCAACTCTTTTACTGTTCTGCTCTGAATCATTTCCCATGGGGACCCAAGAAGTCAATTGTTGAGTTATGACTCTCCCTTGGAGGTGTGCACTTCTAGCCTCAGTTTCAGTTCAAGGTGCTGTGTACTCAAGGTCTTCAATTTTGTTTTCAATCTGAAGATTTTAATTCTGCCGTGTTTGTGACTATGCAGTATTAGACCACTGATTTGTTCACTAGCAGTGAGCTGTCAGCAGGCAAATATATTTCTAAAATTAAATCTGTCACAAGGGGGAAGCATTTGACTGTTCAGTAACTAGGGAGTTTAGCAGGAGTCTTGACAGAATTCCATGTTTGAGGCTCTTCTCTTTTCCCTCCTTCACTTACTCTTTAACATTCAATTCTCTTTTTTGTTTGTCTTCTTTCTCTTTTACTCAAATCTCCATGCCTTAACCCGCTTTAAGATATGAAGACATCCATTTCTGTTTCTCTCCTCTAATTGATTTTCTCCTTGAATTTCTTTATTGATTCTGTTTCCTTGATGCCATCATTTACCTGCTGCTTTTGTGGCTGACAATGGCACACTGAAATTTCTTTAACATCCTATCAGATTCCTCTTTTCCAGCACCAAGTGTCATAAATTGAGTAGAGGGAAAAAAATAAATACTCCTTTTCTTTCATACGCCACTGTTCTAAAAGTCAATAGGTGCTGGGCAATGAAATGAGAAGAAAGGTGTGAGGAGGTAGTGGGAATACTGTGCAGTTACCAGGAGGAGCAGCACAAAGGGAAGCATTGCTACATGCCTGCCACAGTTGTCTGAGAAAGTGATAGCAGGGACAGATACTTGACTGCCACTCCAGTGAGTGATCCTGCACAAACGTCCCACATTACTAAAATTCAGAGTTAGTACAAAACACTTCTGTGGAAAAATCTTAATGGTTTTAGAAATTAGGTAGCTCCTCAAGGTCTGGTCTGTAGATCAGTTTGTCAGACCCAGCTATACTCCACAACTTGAAAATGAGAAGAATGCAGCCAATGACCACCCCAGGTGGATTTCTGAGCTTGCAGGCTTCTACTGCCCCTCTTTGTTAGAGAAAAAAAAAGCCCTAGGTGCTGGAGAGGCAGTTGGTTTAATGGCTATAACCAGCAAAAAAAGATTAGAGAGCCATGTCGTTGATGTATGGAGCCAAACCCAATTTTATGTGGTTCTTGTAATAACCTCAGTTACTGTCAAGTCTTTATTTTTAAAATTCCATTTTTGAGAAACAGGGAAATATGTGGGTCTGGATGAATACAATATAGCTAGATCCCAGTTTAACTTCTTCATGGTATTTCGTCATCCTTCGTACAGCAAACACCTTTTCTTTAAAAGTGAGTTGGTTTTGTTCTTTGTTTCCATAACTGCTGCAATCATAGAAAACTCTTATTAATGCTATAAAACTAATGCAAATATGCCTAGTAACCCTCATGTGAATACTTAATCAGTATTTAAGTATCTGTGTTCTTGGTAAGTATCTATCACATCTTGGTGATAGGTATGTTGTGCATTTGCCAAAATAGGGCTTTTTGGTTGCATTAATTGTTTCTTTCAGATGTCAGTGCTACATTATGTCATTTCAGTCTTCGAGTGAGCCACTAATTCTGACTTACTCGTTTTGAAATAAACAATCCGAAATACTAGAAAAGAATTGCCTATCTACCAGCGTAGCTTTCTGGTTAGGTCTTTCATGGACAGTCAGAAATACTAGGATTTTTATTGTCACAGTGCTCTTAGGAGAATGTTCTGCCAGTTTAAGTGCGTGGTGCTGTTTTCCTATCCCCCTCTGTTCCTTCTATAAGTGTTTCACCGAGATAGGAACTTGAGTGGGATGAATGTGTTTATACAATTACTTCACGTAATAAGGGTAAGAAGTGTGACTGTTGCAGAAAATGCATTAGTCAAAAGGGAAAACCATGGCCTCCCCTTATTGAGAAGTTTTGAGTAACTGAATAAATCCAGATTAACTGGATGTATTTTTTTGTTTGCTGTTTTCTACCACCAGTCGTTCCCAAACAATTTGATTTGGGATGAGGAAGCATGTTTACAACTGTGTTGTTAATTCTGTGTTTCTTCATGTATTTTTTTCGTGGGGTAAAGTTGTTCTTATTTTTGGTCTGTTTTTCAGGGTACTTTTGATGATTACCTGGAGTTGTTCTTACAGTTTGGCTATGTGAGTCTTTTCTCATGTGTTTATCCACTGGCAGCTGTCTTTGCAGTGTTAAACAACATTACAGAGATATATTCTGATGCCTTAAAGATGTGTAGAGTTTACAAGCGTCCATTCGCAGAACCCACAGCAAATATTGGTGTTTGGCAGGTAATTTTTGTGTGTTTCTTTTTCCACTTATTTATGGGTTTCATCAAATGTGTTTAAGCTGTGTGTTTGACCCATCAGCAACTTTGAAGTTTAGTAGGTACTTTGTTCTCTTCAGGTACTATCTATCCAACCCTATATGCAAGTGGTTTTTTTTGTGGGATTTTTGACCATGTGACTTTCAGTTGCCTTTGAAAAGAAAACAAATCCTTCCTTTAGTCTTTGTATATGTACATATTGTAGTCCTGTCGCAACTGCAACAAAGCAAAGCTGCCAGATACTGCCCGATACTCTTCATGGCCAACATATTTTAGAGACGGTAACATCTGATGCAATCTCAGAGGCGTGCAGCTCAGCAAGGGTTCAAAAAAAAAAAAAAAGGAATGATAGGTAAATACTTGGATTCCTAAGCCATGCTTGGGGCTGTGTGCCCTTGTGATTACTGGTACTCGAGCTAATTTTAAAATAACCTGGATCTGTGAGGAGGAGCTGGGCCTTTTGGCACAGCCTGAACGTTGTAGTATGTCTAAACAATTTCATCCTAGTAGTACTGGGTTAAGGATTTTCTGTCCTCAGTTGTTTCCCTATGGAATTGTGCTAGCACCAGCTAGCTTGGAGCCTGCTGAGTCTGCTGTGTCAGTGAACTAGTTCTGGCTAAAAATAACCTGTAAAAATCCTCCAAAACCAGAGTTTTTCCTGAAAAGAAGGAAGACTATTAAAGTTGCACATTAAGAGACTCTGGCATTATGTAACAGCAGCGGCTTGATATGGAGTGTGAAGTACGCTGGAGGAAATTTCTAGGGGATGATTCATCTTCTAGTTTTATTTATCAGCTTTTCCAATGATACGTAATGGAGACAAAGGGCACAATAAACTAGTGGATTGTTTAATGTGGAGGGGTTGTAAATGTTGGTTCCAAATGAAACAAATGGAAGGTGAGAGTTAAAATTGGGAAACCTCGAATGAAACATACTGTAAAAACATGCAAACCAAGTATTCTGAGCAATGTTCATTAGTCATGTACATAGATATTAATGAAGTGGGCTTATGGGAGATGTCTTTTAATATTAAGTCATTAAAATGTGTAAATTATAATCTGATTGTATTCTAACATTTGATGCATTTTCTTGGTCCAAATCTATGCTGCCAACATCTTGATGGCATAGCCGCGTTGGCCAGCAGTGTGACCAACAGATAAGTGAGGCAGTGGTCATAAGTCCCAGGCATAGCTGCAGGTATATTAATAGTATTTGTTTTTTGCTAGAATAGTTTGTTTCATCCTGGGGAATAAGCTGAAAAACAATAACGCTAATGGTGCAGTCATGTAGGTTTTTAACTAATAGTAGAAATACATTTGCTTTGTGAATTAAAAATAATGACTTAAAATTTAGTTATCTGTTTCATGTGGGAAGTTAGAGCACTGGCTGAAAGATTTCTATTACAGGAATACTTGGAATTATTTTATCAGGTGAGCTGCGTCACCAACTTGTCAAGGAGAAAGTTACTTCTGCTAATTCATTGTGACAATTGCTACAATTCAATGTCAGTCTTTCTCATTCCAGAGAGGACCTTGGAGTAAGAAACCATTATATTGCAAAAGTAATTGTCATGCTGGAGTAATATCTTCAGGCATGTTGTGGGAGCTCTGTAGGCAAGAGCTGCTTAGACTTCTGCAATTGCATGTGTTTAAATGTAAATCTTTCTTTCAACAAATTTCACCTTGTATAACTGGTTGTGTTTTAAGAAAGGCAGTCTGAACCTTCTGTACATTTTCTTTTCCATTTACTTAACATACAGACAAAATGTCCAAAACAGACTGTTGGGACTATTAGTTCTTCTAGGAGTTTTGCCTTTTTTCCTGTATCCTGGAAGAAATTTATATTCGGGAGTACAACTGTAGATGAGCACCTAATCCTTCACGACTCATAATCTGAACATGTAAAGATAGTAGGGATAAGGCTGCTTTCCTGTCCACTTTTTTCTTTAGGATTATACCAGATTTTTCAGGAGGTGATCTGGCATTACCTACATCTATGATGTTAGTGATCTGTAATAACTTCTCAAGGTCTTACGGTATTACAGAATTGTGGAAGAATAGTTTAAACTTCTTTACAGCAAACAGCATACACACACACAGAGAAATCAAATTAGAGAAACATTCAGGGTTGCCTGATGTGTTTTGTGGTATTGCAAACCTTGTTGTGGTCTTGTGCTTGCCTGTTCTTAAAGCTGATGAGGTCTGGACTGCTTGCCAAACAAGCCTTACATGGTAGAATTCAAAAGAGGAAGGAAAAAAAAAGGTTAATGGGTGTTATGAGGATTTAATGAAGAGAGAGGTATTTTCCAGAGCAATCTGGGGACTCGTAAATTAGAGATAATGGTTGTAACTATAAATATATTTGTGTTTTATTTCAGTTGGCTTTTGAAACTATGAGTGTAATATCAGTAGTCACTAATTGCATACTGATTGGAATGTCTCCACAAGTGAACGCCCTTTTTCCAGACTCAAAAATGGACCTTATTCTGACTGTGGTATTGATAGAGGTAAGTCTGCCTTCAAACAATGTATGTGTTTTAGTAGCAAATAACATGAACAATGGTGAAAATAATACCAGAAAATAGATTCCCCCCC
>KL283653.1:20740-33835 GCA_000699545.1 Podiceps cristatus
CCCCCCCCCCATATAGTAAAAGGAAATGAAGATTTCCCTACCAAAGTAGTGTTTCAAAGTCTTGCTTTTTGGGTTTTTTTTCCCCTTTTTTTCCCCCCCTCTGTGCTTTCCTGTACTGTGAACATTGTTGCCATACTTTTCCATACATTCACAAGATAGTGTATTTATTGCTTTATGTATTTCAATAATTTAATAGTGCTATTTCAAGAAGCAAAATAACCATACTTTTGTGAACTGGATGTTTCTCTGGTTTGTGACGCCAGCATATCTTATAAAGGCCTCCTACATAATCTTTATCGATGTTTTCTCTAAAACGTACCTGAAATAAGTATATATGATGACTATAAATACTAGTGATTTTAACACCATTTGGGTTTTATCTTTTACTAATTCTATGTAGTAAACACTTGAATGACATTCCTTTTCAGGCAAACGGGGATGACTACAGGCATCTGATGTGATAATTGAGATCATAGGCCTTTGCCCTGATGTATCTTTCTTTCAGAGCTTTCTTGTATTGTGTTGCCTGAACTTTCAGCATCATGCTATTGTAGCTTTTAGGAATTGGATTACTTTTCTTCTGGGGAAAATTTTGGGTTGTCACCTTACAGTGATGCAGCAGGAGCATGTACTTTGTTGTTTTTACAGGTGTTATGGGTTATGCAATGAGTTATAAGCTTGCTTTGAGTTTTCCAAGCCTTAAGGTTTGCAGAGTGTCAGCTGGTTTACTGAAGTTCGTGTCTATAAACAGCCTGATGTATTCTTCTGTTATGAGTGTGTGAATATTTGCATTGACCTCAGTGAGGTATTTTAATATAAAACTAATGTGGCAATCTAAATGTAATACTTCAGTTCATTACTGGACAACATATCCAGAGAAATCATACTGTGAAAGCCGTATGACTAAATGTAAACACTATGGCAGCTTAAAGAGATGGGGCCACTTTTGCGTTTGCTTCCTGAGTATTTGTTCCCATTTTACCTGTTTTAATGTGAAGCTGACTACGTGGTCTCTAGGCAGGCCTCTGCTTCTCGTAATCCATAGGAGAATACCAGTATTTTTCTCTCTAAATTTAAATTCTGCTTATATGCAGTCTTTTAGATGACAGGTAATTAGGTAGCTCTTGGAATTCCTTTTTAACAGTGTACCTCAAATTATGTGTAAAAGCTGTGGAAAGCGAGATTAAGAAAATAAAGGGAAGAAAGTGTGAAGAGAAAAGATGAATTAGTACTGAGGGGAGGAAAGGCAAAAATGTCTGACAGTGAGAAGCAATTTTGGCAAAGACTACCAATCTTTAATTAACTACATTGTATGGAGGGACAGGTGGAGGCTAATGATGGATGAGACAGAGCAGAGGAGAGGAAAGGCAACCACTTGGTTAAAGAAAAGTCAAGTTTTCTCTCACTGTTCTTAGTGAAAAAACCCCAAACAACCCATAATGTACTTGTCAGAAAAGATATATTTAAAAAACAGTTTTAATCACAAGTATCCAATATGCTTGATACTTTTAAGTATGCTGGTTTGATTTTTTTTGTTGTTATTTTGTGTTATTACAAATGAATTATTGTCTGAGAAAACACAAAGACACAAAACCAGCATATGAGTCTTACAGTACTTTTCTGCAACATAACAATCCATGTGATTTTTTGGAATGTTGTTGGTTATAAACAATTCCGAAATTGTTCAGTGTGAAATTTAAAACTTTTGCAGGCTTCTGAGGGACATTTTAAACAGTATTTAACAACTTCATGGGTGGGGGTTTGGTTTTTGGGTTGGTTGATTGGTTTGTTTTTTAAAGAGTCAGAGAATAGCTCAGGTCGTACAATCTTCCAAGAAGTTTTGTAACACAAGTTGTGAAGTTTCTGGAGTCCAAAAGAATTCTCCAAACTGAAACACATTTTTTATATAAATTTTATTTCAAAAACTATATGAAAATGAGCACAACAAACATGATTTTCACTTCTGTTGAAGACAGTTTCCATTGTGTTGACAATTAAACATGTTCTCATTTAAAGAATTAATTTTTTAATCAGTAGTTACATTGTACATATTTCAGGTTAAAACATTGATTACAAAAAGTAGGAAGAGGGGAAATTGCTAGATGCTGTGGGTCTGTGAACAGCAGCAGCATGGATTTATGGCAGCTAAAAGAGATGGGGCTGTTTCTGGCTTTGCTTCCTGGGTAGTTATTCCCATCTTACCTGTTACGCTGGCACTTTCTTTTATCTGGTGCATGGTGATTCAGATTAGTGAATTGATCTGGGAGAAGTTGTCTGACCCAGTTCACTGGTGAAAGGGAGCAGGGCAGAAGCAACTATATGTGGAAGACACATGGTAGTGGTGTAGGTTTGTGCTGGATTAAATCGGTGGGACTTCCATACCACCGAGTCTTTCTCCTGTAAGTATTACTTCATCTACAGGAAGATCCCTGAACAGGGAGAGGAGCACAAATCTCATATATTGGCAGTAATAGTCTGCACCTTTACTGTATTTATTAATGATTAAAATGTGCATTTCAATTGTAAAGAACAATTCAGAAACAGAATATATCAGTCAACCTCTAGGACAAACGTGGTCCGGCTGAAGTGCATCACTGTTAAGATAGGAAAAAATTCTGTTGGATGAGTCAGGATACTGATAGCAATGCATTTTAGATCACCTAGTGAGATTCAGAAACACATGATAAAGGCAAGTTATTTTACTTTCTGGTGTTTGCTGCAGGCAGAGATGAGAATTTTATGGTGTCTTTTTGTGATAATTGCCAACATCAGGCAGTGTGAAAATGTTAAGGAACATAAGAAATTTCTTTTCACAGGCTATATATACTTTCACATATTCAGCTGATGGGATAACCTACTTAAATCTACTCTGTCATTAAATATTTTCATCAGGTTTAAGTAATTAAGACTCTAGTTGTATATTTATATATCTGATGCAAAGCTAAACAGAAAAAGCACTGTTCTTACTAAAGCCAAGCACAGGCATTAGCAATGTCCTGATTTTTTTTTTCCCCCAAAATGAGTGCTTTTTAATAGTATTACTAATACATGTTTATATGGTGACACTTGCCATCACTCAGTACAGACGTAATGAAGAACTTTGTGCAGTATTCTTGTAAGCATTCTGTACCCAGCTCTTACAGATTTATGCATTTTTTTTTTTCATTAACAACACTAAATCTACTGCTGTCAACACTTTTGGTGGGAATACATATTGTATCAGCAAAGTAAATGCTAATTAGAGAGAATAAAATATTAAGCATTTCATAGTAAATAATGGTCATCATTAAAATAATGATGTTTAATAATAATTTTAAAGTATTAAAACAGTGATCTTTTTTGAACAGTTGACCTATTTTCATCAATGCAACATCTGCTTCCATGGCAACATGATTTGAACCAGGAGCAGAATCATGAAACTCCCTTCTTTTACTTATAGATGTATGCTGAGTGCAGCAAGTGCAGTTTTCAAACAAAGAAGTAGGTGAATGTCTTTAAAGCAGGAAACAATAAGCCCTTATTAACATAATTTTACAATAGTTACATCCCATAGTGTGTTTAGTTCTTCAGGCTCTACCATAGACATGTACTTGTTGTATGAACCACAGCTGCAAAGTAGGACATTCTAAGCAAGCATCTGTGTTCATGTGAAAATGTTCCCAATCACCTCTATCTTTTTATACTGATTAGAAAAAAACTGAGGAAATTACTCTGAAGAAATTCACTGAATAGTTAGAGGAGTGGGTTAAAAAAATGATATAACCTTAATTCTGCAGTGCCTTTTTTTTCCTTTTTTTTGAAAATTGTTGACAGAGAGTTTTGTTCCTGATGACTATTTCTTTTTAATTTAGACCCACATAAATTCAGAGAATGCTAATTAAATTGGGTTCAGGACTACTCCGAAAGTTGAGTCCAAGAAATCAGTTGTATGTACAACTTAGTGGTGATTTTTTTTTTTTTTTTAACAGTACATCAGTAGGAGTGTTTGAAGCAATAGCTGTAAAGTACAGCTTAACATGAATGTATCCTGATCTCCAAAAGTAACTCATAATGTATCCAGCACTCAAATGTAGTAAACTAATGGAAAGCTTTTATGCAGAGGTGCACGTAGCCTGGATGTTTACATCACATCAAGGCATTTGGGGATTAGCTTGGAAATACTAATAGTGGAGGGTCTTCTTGATAGCTGTAGTGCAAAATCTGACCTTACAGTCTATGATTTTAGGAAGAATGTAATCAGCTTGTGGTACAGATGAAAATGAGGGCCTTAGTGTAAGGACGGGACTAGCATATTTGTAGTAAACATAGCTTAATAAACAACTGGGCTGTGTGGGTTTGATTTCATGAAATCATAAGGATTTGAAATAGATCTTCATGAGCTTCATAAAAAATATATATATCTTTTTCAAAGTCAGTTCTGTAAGAGACAGAGAGTGGAATAAAGGAAATAACCCTTTCTTAAGGTTTTTTGTTTGTTTTTCTGTGTGAGGAAGAGTTGACAGTCCATTTATCAAAGTCTGGAAAGCAAGAATTATAGTTTGTTAATAAAGCTGAAATAGTGGTGTTATGTTTAAAAGTGATAGCTGATCCAAAATCAAAGTGGTTGGTAGTTGCCTGGTACACCTGCTTTTCCCTATAGTTCCATCAAAGGTCTCCTGGTGTACAGTAGAAGCTCTTTGAGCTTCTGCTAAGCACTCTTAATGTAATGGCCCCAACAATTAAGTCAGCTCAGCAGTAAACTTGACAGTTGCTTCTGAAATAAAACAACAAAGAAACTGGGAAACACTACCAGAGTCAAGCAGTTTGTATTCCAGTAGATGAGAAGGTATATTTATCATTTGCTTCTAGGCATCATCATACTTTATTTTTTAGATAAACTTGGGAATTAGTAAGCATTGCATCTTGAGTGCAGTTGAAGATATTTTGCATCCGCTTCCTGAGCAAAAGCAATTTTAGGTGGCTTGTTAAGTCAAAATTAAAGTCTTTTCCCTTTGTTTCCTTTAAAAAGAATCCTTAAATGTCTTGCAACAGATTTCAGTGCTATCTGTTTTTTACTGATAAAGCTGTATTTTTTTTTTTAAGAAACAGTAATAGTTGGCATTTTTCTTAGCGGTAACGTACATGACTAGCATAGTGGCAGGGTGGAGCTGAGGCATGGTTCTGCATGGTACAGTGTTCTGCATGTGTGGAGCAAACAGCTTTATTCATGTGGGATTTAGCAGATATGCAAGGTATGCTTACATATTGGCCAACTTGGCATAGTAAAGAAATGGGGGGGGGGCGGGAAGAGAAAACCAGGCTGCATCAGTTTATGCACATGTATGAATCCATTGACACTAATGGAATTATGACAGTGCAAAGTTCAAGGAAAACAGCTGTGCATAAAGCGATTTTTTTGCTAAATTATTTCTGTGTTAGTGACAGGTACTAATTTGAAATACAGTAGCTGCAGTGTTTCTCATGTTGAATTGTAGAATGGTCCAGGTTGCAAGCGACTTCTGGAGATTATTTGGTCCAATCTTGTGCTGAAAGCAGGACCCTAGATTTAGGTTATCCAGGGACTTAAGCTAAGGCTTGAATAATTCCAGTGACAGAAAGTCCGCCACTTTTCTGGGCAACCTGTTTTATAGTTTAATTGTTCTCATGGCAAAAAATTGTTTTCTCTTTTCTTATGACAAAAAATTGCCGTGAAGCAACTTGTGGCCTATGACCTCTTGCCCTTTCGGTGTGCATCTTTGTGAAGAGGGTACCTCTGTCTTCTCTAAATCTACCCGTTCAGCGGTCCTCCCCGCCCTCCCAAGCCTTCTCTTTTCTAAGTGGAGCAAATCCAGTTCCTTCGACCTTTCTCCATATGTAAGGTTCTTCAACCTTGTAGTCTTCATGGCCCTCCAGTAGGCTCCCTCCAGGGTTTCAGTGTGTGTTTTCCAAGTTGCCCATGCCGCTTTTAAAGAAACGCTCATAAAGCTTATATCTTTCTCCCAGTTGCAGTGTGTGTTCTTTCTTTGTCCTTAATCTTATTTACTCTTTAATCAGGGGAAGTAATTTCTGGGCGCAGTTGTACAACTTCTAGCTTTCTTCCTGCTAGAATTTTTTTGTCAACAGTCTCTAGGTATCTGTCGTTCCATGTGCTAATTACTTTCTGTGGCAGTGTTTTTTTTTCATACTGATATGCATACTTATATGCATATGTACTATGTGAGGGTGTTTCATTTATAGGTTTCAGTTGGAATACTGCTACTTCAAGTGTAACCTGAGTTGTTTGTCAGTTTTCAGGTACAAATGTAATGAGTAGTATTTACTGGTAAGTATTTGATGTGTAGTTTAAATTTCTGTCTAATAGTTAAATGTATAGGAAAGAAATAATTGAGTATTTTGCTATAATAAATAAGTATTAATTAGAAAGTTATATGTAAGGCTCTTTTTCTGAAATGTTTCATGGTAAGGTACAAACCTTACTGACAGCTTTACAGTTTGTTTGTTTTTTTGAGAAAATACCCGATGAATAAGCTTGCTAAGTATTTTATTTTAGTGAAACAGACATCCTAGCCAAGACCTGTCTATGCTTGCACTTGTGATGAAAATAGGAAAAGATGGAAAAATAAATGGAAAAATGCACTTTATGTAAATTGTGTAATTATTTGGTTTATTGATGTATACATACATAAAATAATTCTGCAGGATTACCAATTCTGAATGTTAAAAAAGGTTAATCTGAGCCACTAGTGATTTCAATTAACATTGTCTCTATTCAAAAATACCTCTACCTCCACTCTGAACATACATATAATATGTATACATATACATAAGAAATCATATCTAAAAATCTTCCTTTAAAAATCTGTTTTCCCTTTTAATATTGTACAAAATAGTAAATTGATTTTTATATTCTATGCTAGACAGGTACACCGCTGCAATTCGGTTTATTCCTGGATTTGCAATTGTGAGCCATGAAAATGGTTTGATATTTTTATTTCAAGCTGAAACTCTGGGAAAAATTACCAGAAGACACTGAACAGTGTTGGTATAACACTTAGTGGAAGTTTCTAAAGGTTACTGTAGTATAAAACTTAATATAGTTTACTAATTCTTTAGTTTACTATTTGACAACATTTTAAGAATAAAAACTGAAATTTCTTTGTGTTTTATACACACTGTACTTTTCCAAAGATTCTTGAAATTGTAGGTGCAGTTTGAATATAAAGCTGTGAAATATTTTAGATATTCTTCTGAATAGCAGGGGAACATATTTTTCTCAGGGGTTTTTTCTCACCTCAGTGGAGGATTTATGGATTTGTCTGCATAAAATTTTATAAAATGCTTACCACTGAACCAGACTCCTGGGATCATAAAAAAACCACAAACAAACAACCAAACCAAAACAAAAAAACAACCAAAACACCAAACCCAAAAAAACCAAACCAAAACCCCCACAATTTTACTGCTTATACATTAATATGGAATATGTTTATTTCCAAAATAAAAATATATCACAGAACTTTTTATTGCCATCTAGTGGTTCTTTGGAGATATTAATTCTGATTTAGTGTAGGTTTTTGGTCACTTTGAATAGTAAAGGTTAATGGCAAAAGCTTGTCAGAATGAAAACAAACATTAAAAATTTCAATGATCTAAGTAAGTTTGTAGTTGCTGGTTGTATTTCTGTAGCTTTATGCTAGTATTGAAATGAAAATGCATATTAACATCTATCTAGTCTTTAGTAGTCCAATGTTTTTTTGAAAGTCTCAGAATTTAAAACGGTATTTGTGCATGTTCCTATTTGTTTGTCATTTTAATTTGTTCCTCCATATTTTCTGCTCTTTTTTCAAA
Source organism: Podiceps cristatus (assembly GCA_000699545.1). Classification (NCBI taxonomy): domain Eukaryota; kingdom Metazoa; phylum Chordata; class Aves; order Podicipediformes; family Podicipedidae; genus Podiceps; species Podiceps cristatus. Next base: position 28,568 of record KL283653.1, read on the forward strand.
CTCTTCCTTTTTCATAGTCTCAATTTGTTATGTTGGAAGTCGGAAAATAATCACACAGATGAATGAATTGTGCTGTTCAAACCACGTACAGACACTGAAATGTGTTAAATACGGGAGTGGGTAGTGTGTAGGAGAGCAAGAAGCCACTGTATTGCATCAGGTTTGTATATTTTGTTGGTATATTTTATTACTGCCCCAACTGGAGCATTGTGATTTGACAGTAATTTTCATTCCTCAGCTCAGAGTGATACAATTCAGAAAGTGATTCTGTCTTCAAAGAAATACAGGTCTTGGTTGTAGAGGTTAGTCTTAGTGTATGAAACACAGCTTTACTATGTGTCTGACAGTAATTTTCATTCCTCAGTTCAGGGATTGAGAAAAATGCATTTGCAGAATCGATGGTAGCATACCACTTGGCTGCTTTTGATTCTGGTTCTTACTGAAGTTCTAGTTCTGGCATGGCAGCAATCAGCGGCGGCGTAACCTCATTCAGGCCACGGTAGTCTGTGGTTAGTCTCCGTTCTCTGTCAGATTTCTGCACTGGCTGTATGGGACTGTTAAAGGGTGAGCGAGTCTTGCTGATCACTCCCTGGCTTTCCAGTCAACAAATCAGTTTGTTGATGTCCCAGTTGGTGCAATGTTGCTGCCAGAGAACCGTTGTGGTAGTGATTGGTACTGGTTGTTCCTTGACCCTCAGCAGCCCCGCAACGGAAGGATCCTCTGAGAGACCAGGCGAGGTGGACCGCTGTTTAGTGTCCTCTGTCTCCACAGCAGCTACACCGAAAGCCCACCAGTACCCTTTTGGGTCCTTGAAAAATACCCTCTCCTGAGGTAGTCTATGCCAAGGATGCATGGAGCATCTGGGCCAGTCACAATGGGGTGCTTTTCCCACTTGTTCCCAGTTAGGCTCACTTCAGCCTCCAATAAAGTCAACTCTTGGGACCCCCCTGTCACTCCAGAAGTAGAAATGCATTTAGCCCCTCTGAAGTTTGATGGCATCAGAGTGCACTGCGCACCAGTGTCCACCAGAGCCTTGTACTTCTGGGGGGCTGATGTGCCAGGCCAGCGAATCCACACAGTCCAAAAAAACAGTTGTCCCTCTCCTCCACCTGGCTTGGGGCAGGGCCCCTCTAATTCTGGTTGTAACATCCGCTGTCCTTAAATAGGTTCATGTTGGATGCATGGGATCGAATCTCATCCTTGCTACTCCTTGTAAATATGAATCAGAAGCTCATCCATCCCGTCTGGGGAAATGCCCACTGGAGACTGGAGCAGCACTTTTCCTGGAACCCTTATTTGTGATTGTTTTAAAACACTCTGGTCAAATCTCTTGTTATCTTAACCCTTTGAGCCTGACCTTGAACCTGCATCCTCAGCCTGATGCTATCTCAGCTGAGCCAGCCAGGCCCCTCTCAAGCCCCACGTTGGGTGCCAAAAAAGGACTGATGTGGTTTAACCCCAGATGGTAACAGAATACCTTGCAGCTGCTCACTCATTCCCCCCCCTCCCCAGGAGGTGGGGAGGAGAATCGGGGAGATAGAGGTAGATCTCGTGGGTTGAGAGAAAAACAGTTCACTAAGCAAAGAAAATGATAATGTATTAATAACAATAACAGCAACATACAAGGATAGTAGAATATATAAAATGAACAATGCACAATTTCTCACCGCCCAAGGACAGATACAGCCCATCCAGAGCAGCAGTCAGGGCGCAGGGATATTCCTCCGCAGCCATCCCACAACAGCAAGTTCCAGGGAGAGTGAGCGAGGGCACAAATCATTGACGACAGCAGGTCTTTTTTTTTTTTTTGGAAAAAAAAAAAAAAAAAGGTGGTAGTGGCCCACCAGCTGACACTTGCTTATACTGGCCATGACGCCTATGGCATGGGATACTTTCTTTGGCCAGTTTGGATCAACTATTCTGGCTGTGCCCCTCTCAGGTGTTTGCACCTGCCCATTAGCAACACCTGGGTAACTGTAAAATGTCCTTAATCGTTCAGCAGCAACCAACGACATCAACGTGCCATCCCCATTCTGCACATGCTAAATCCAAACCACAGGAGCTGCTGAAGACAAAACTAGCTCCGTCCCGGCTGAAACCAGGACCACAATACAGACACTGAGTTGCTGGAGTGTGTCCAAAAAAGGGCAACGAAGCTGGTGAAGGGTCTAGAGCACAAGTCCCATGAAGAGTGGCTGAGGGAGCTGGGGTGGTTCAGCCTGGAGAAGAGGAGGCTGAGGGGAGACCTTATTGCTCTCTACAACTACCTGAAAGGAGGTTGTAGCCAAGTGGGTGTGGGTCTCTTCTTCCAAGTAACAGGTGATAGGACAAGAGGAAGTGGCCTCAAGTTGCACCAGGGGAGGTTTAGGTTGGATCTTAAGCTCCAATGTCTTCCCTGAAAGGGTTATCAGGCACTGGAACAGGCTGCCCAGGGACGTGGTGGAATCACCATCCCTGGAGGTATTTAAAAGGTGTGTAGAGGTGGTGCTTAGGGGCATGGTTTAGTGGTGGGCTTGGTAGTGCAACTTAATGGTTGGACTCAATGATCTTAAAGGTCTTTTCCAACCCAAATGTTTCTGTGATTTTGTGATCAGATGCTAGTTATCTGAAAGACCTGAACTTTCAAGAAGGACCATGGCAGTGCTTTAGCTCCAGTTGAGGTCCCTTCAGTAAGAAGCAGAAATGGATGTGTTAGGATTGTGCCATTCCTCACAAATTTAACATTACCTGGTAGATGCTACTGTGTTTTTAAACCATGTGTGTACCAGGAAGGCTGGCTGGGGAAGATATCTTAGGAATTATTCCTGGAAGAAACCATATTCTTTAACTAATAAGTGCTTTAGAATTGTCAACCTGGAAGAAAAGCAGAAGTCTGAGTAGGAATATTTTTTTCTGTTCCTCTGGGATTATGCAAGGCTGCCAAAATTACAAAACTTCAGAAAGGAAGATGAATAGAAAATAGAGCTTTGGAAACAGTTACAAGACATTTTGAAGAACTGTGTAAGAATCAGATTTTCAGATCTCTTTAAAACCCACTTAGCTTAATATTTCCCACAAAGAAGTTTTCTTTAATGTATAAATATGATGTTTCCAGCTCAAGCCTGATCAGGATGTATAGCTTCCTTGCTGGCAGTTGGAAGTAGAATGGCCAGACAAAAGCCAAGTTAATACCTATTAATATTCATTGTTTACCTTCCACTTAAGATTAAGATTAGCAATTGTTGAATGACAAGCTAAGAATATGAACATTCAAAGTCTCCTGGCTTCACAACCATTCCAAAGTTGTCTTAGCATTTCATGGAACTGAATTGTTTTGTTTTGTAGATAATGTATTAGTGTATTCAGTTAAATTACTTAAATAATTTTCTGCAAACAGGGTATCTGTAGCTGGCAGCACAGGCCTGAATAATGGCATTTCCTAGAGAATAGGTAGAGATACAGGATTCAGATACTGTATTTCTATACATCTGTGATGCAGTTCACAGCAGTGTTTCTCCTTCTTACTAGAAGCCTTCCTTCTTAGGGGCTGTGACATTCTTCCCCTTCCAAAGTTTTATGTAACTTCTTTGCCTATGGTTGGTTTTGGTTGGTTTTAAAACTGTATGTAGCATTGAAGGATAAATGCAGTTTGTCATTTGTATCCTCAGATGATTGAGAGTGAAAATAAGTGGCTCTAAGCAAGTAAGAGAATCCAAAGGCAGAAAATCTGGGGTTTGCAAGTTGGAAAAGAGATGGAGAACAGGAAATCAGTAGAACTGTCTCCAAATAGCAGGAGAAAGCCAGTCATACTTGTGTTGGAGCCTCTGTATTGTTGATTAGCTATAAACACCTCTTTTCAGAGAGTCTTAATGATGTCATATTGTTGCTTTCATGTTTTCCAGTTGTAAAATTGCCTTGCTTTTATCAAATTCTCTTTGCAATAACTTCTAACACTCTGGAGTGTTAAGCCTTCTGGATAGACTTTTGTATTCATGTCATTGACTTTGTTACACACCTACTCAGTAATGTAAATGTAATTAGTAGTCATTTATTGGAAACTGGCAGCATGAGTTCTACAGTCTCTTATTTAAAAATAGGCTAAATTTGTTGCTATAATTTTTCCCCTTCTGACTCTCTTTAGAAAAAGTTCCAAAGCATCATTTGCTTTTTAAAATCTTTGTGTATATATATTTAAAAAATCCTTTTGGATTTTGTTTACTGTCTTTGTTTTGTTTTTTTAAGTGCTGTGAACCACCTGGCACACTTAACTGAAAACTGATTTGGAAACTCAAATTGTGCAAGAAAATGCAGTACTGAACTGAAAGGCTGTAGTATAAAGTTAATTTTTTTTTTTTAGTAGTCTCTGTGAAAACATTTTATGGAATGCAGGCTGAAGATGGTCATGAGTCATGCTGTAAAGTAACTGTCAAAAGAAGTGGGGCTTAATTACTTCATTTTTGCACTGAATTTTTATCTTATACTGAAAGGAAGCGTCAATCTGGAATGTCACTCTTCTGATCAGAAGAAATTAGTGGAATGATGTGTAATTTTCAAAGGGATTTTTCATTAACTGTGGCAGCGTGCAAGCTGCCTGGTATGCTGCTGCTTTCTATTCTAATACCTTGAACAGTCCTTTGAAGTCATGGGAGATTTCTAATGCCTGCCTATAATCAGCTAAATCTCTACAATGAATAATACAAAGGAGGTACAGTTAGAAGCTGCTGAGAATTCATAAACCGTAATATGTTTGATCAAGGTTAGTTTTAGTCAGAGGATTTGTCGTAAGATAAAAAGTAAGTGTGTGTGTGCACAAGAGTGTGTGTTTGTGTGGTATGGGGATTACACATAAACCAATATCAAATATAAGGATATCTTTTATTAAACTTGAAATATAGAGTTGCAATACTTGAGTTTATCTGCATCTCAGTGTATTTTTTTCAGAAGTTCATAACCATTGCAAATTCTGAGTGAAACTTTTTTTTAAATCTGTTTCTGCTTCACTCCCTGTAAGTACAGGAGACTATAAAATTACTTTTAAATTCTGACTGCATACTGTCCTTTTAGAGTCAAAAGCACAGCTGGTAGTGAGAACGGGATGTGGCCATATTCCTCCTTGTCCTGGTTTCAGCCAGGACGTAGTTCCTGGAGCTCCTAAATGATCAAGGACATTTTGCTGTTTCCCAGGTTTTGCTGATGTGCAGGTGCAAAAACCTGGGAGGGCACAGCCAGAATAGTTGATCTAAACTGGCCAAAGAGAGTATTTCATGCCATAGACGTCATGCCCGGTGT
>KL283653.1:33866-49651 GCA_000699545.1 Podiceps cristatus
AATGGAGGGGCGGCTGGTGGACTCCCCTTCATATTCTGTTTCTTTTTTTTTTTTTTTTTTTTCTGATCATGTTCCCTTCTTGTTTGCTTTGTTGTTTCCATATATTCACTTTTCCACCAGTTAGTTTGGGCCTGTTTGTTCATTCCTCTGTCTGTTCCCTCGCGCTCTCTCTGGAACTTGCTGTTCTGGGATGGCTGTGGGGGAATATCCCTGCTCCCTGACTGCTGCTCAGGATGGGCTGTGTTGCTCATCAGGTTGTGAGAAATGTTCGTTTTATATATTATCCTTGTATATTATTAATATATTTTTATCTTTTTCTTTGCTGTCCTGTATGTAGGTTAAACTCCGTGGTCTATAGTTACAGTTTACATCATAGAAAATAATTTGTATAGCAATGGATCGAAAGCTGTATGCTGTAAAATGTCTTCTAAAGCTGAAGTGTAAGAGTACATACAGCTGTATGATATATTTCTCAAATTTTAACTAGGGAATCTATATGCAAGAATTGCCTTACTAATAGAAACACTGAACAAAAAGGAAAAGGGAATCCAGATTCCTTTGCAATGTCACATTGTATTAATAATTGCAGCTGTATCTTGCTTTGCTCAGCTTCCCTCTGAAGACATCTGAGCTGCAGAGATACAGCAAGCGATAGGAGCGTAATCTTACAAGCCATAAAAGAGACAGATGCTTGTTTTGATCTCACAAAGCAATTGTAGCTATTATGTAAAAAGTTGTATTGTGGTTTCTTTTTAAAGTTTGGGAGAATTACAACTTTGACTTTTATTTCAAATCAAGCCTCCGGTCTTGTCATTTCCCCTTAGTGCATTGTCTAGAGATTTTTGCCTTGGTACAATAATATTGATGTGTTTCTGCTGGTGCAAACATGTGGATACAATTTATAACAATGAGAGCTTACATATTTTGGCAAAAAATCAAGACTTAAATTTACATTAGATTCTTTGTGCATGTTACTGTCTGTAGCTCTAAACTGCATAGCTACATCTGGAAAATCAGTGTTGAAACTGTGGAGAGCCTGAGGGGGCTACCCAGCATTTGAGTGTCTGCCTCAGACACAGCTTGACTTTGTCAGGACCGGACTCAAGTGTGCGTCCTTCTCCCTCTGCTCCTGTCTGTTCCCTTCGGGCGGCTGCTTGAAAGTGGAGGAGCTGCAGTACAGTGTAACACCTCCTCCAGTCTGGCTGACTGGGGAGCAAAGATTCAGAGTGTTTTGTGGACCCTGCTTTTGTGTTTAGCTTATCTAACTTTCTTTCCCTGCTCTGAACCAGAATCATGTGTATCTTGATCAACAGTAGGAGATAGGAGGTTTCTGGCATGGAGTAACCTGTGCATGAACTTTTTATTCCTGTAGTTAGAAAGCTTTAAACCAAAATCTCCTAAGTGCAAGTTAGGCTGACTGCTACTTGTAGTATGGAGAAAAAAAATTGGTCACTGCTTCCTTTATGAGACCTTTGGACTGCTGTGATGTCCTTGTCTTGTTTTCTAAACTGCATGAAATAAAAAAAAATAAATCTTTCAGTTCTTTCTCACAGGTCATCTTATTTCAAAATACTTGGTTTTGTTCTTACCTGCATTCTGTACTTTTTTTTTTTTTTAAAAAAAATTATGATACCCGAAACCACATACAAGTGCATAAGCTTTATGACTTCTGAGTATAGAAAAGTTCAAGTACATTGAGTTGTATGTGATGCTCCTTTTAGCATATCAGGTGTCCTTTTGTCTTCTCTGCAATGACCTTGTATTGAATCTTTTTTTTTTTTTTTTTTTTCTCCCTGTATTGGTGCTATACATCTTTCAATGTGTAGCTGTTGGTGTTTATTTTTCCTCAGTCTCATCTTGTTCATTAAGACTATTTCTTCAGTTTTTCAGGATCACTGAATTCTAATCCTACTCTTCAGAGCACTTGGATTTCTCCTTGCTTGATACCATATGCACAGTTCTGAAGCAGATTTTCCTGTTCAGTCACCAGAATTGTTAATGAAACTGTTGAACTAGGGTCTGATCCAGCACAGATATTTGTAGGCCCCAGGGGATGGTCCTTCCAGCTTGACAGTTGCTAATGATTACGGTTGGAGGCATTTTCTTTTCCAGTCAGTTGTGTGCTTCCCTATTCAGTAATTTGATTTAGAGTGTTGTGAGAGTGACACAGCGACTGTCAATCTTGTCGGAGTAGTTACTTTTATTGTTGCTTCTGAAGCCATGTTTGAGGTTGTATGCATTTCTGCACTATGGTTTCACTTGTGAATGGTTATGCAAGGAATTTCAGAAATATACATTGATTTTTAGAAATTGGTGTCTAGCTATCAAACAAATTTTACAACAAAATGTGTTATCCTATGCCACTGTTCTCTGAATTATAACTAGTGTTATAGCAAGGCATGAGCATGTTTGTGTTAAACCATGTGCATGATAGGCAAAAATCATACAAAAAAATGTTTATGGAGGCCAAAAAGTTAGTTGGTTTTTGAGTTGATGGAGTTTTGTTGGCACTTGCATTTCCAAAGAAGTCTTCATTTTAAATTCTACCTGGTAGGCTGCAGGTTTGCCCTGGTGAGAAAGGATAGGGGTCTGTTCTGTGAGCTGATGGTGTGCCGTGGTTTCCTATTTCTCGCCTCTGCTCAGAACAGAAAGGAAGTCTGAGGTGTTCTTAGGTAAGCAGTGTTTTGTGGAAGGTGATTAGTCTCCTTCATTATAACAGCATGTGAGATTTCAAATACATCAAGGTACTGTCAGTCAGCTCTCGAGTCATTAAAAGTATAGTGAAACCTCTGATCTGGCCAAACACCAGATAATTCTGTTTCATTAGGACTGCTGAATATGTGCAAATAAGTACCAATGCAGAATGACTGAACTATAAAACAAATTTCTTTTGGTGTGTATGGTCCCTTTAGACCATTGTTTGTGTCGTAACAATTTGCTGGATTGCTGTATTAAAGAAAGAGGACAGCTACGTGAATGGGAGGTTTTTACCCATACTTGCTAATCTAACTATTTTAAACTATTTTTCATCTAGCTATTTTATTTTAAAACTAGATAGCGTGCTAGTCCTCTGTTAAGAAATAGTAACATAATATTTAGGAATATTTGACAGCGTTAAGTCTGGCAGTGTTTGCTGTTTTTCAGATAAAATATCTGATGCATTGGCAACATTTTGCTAATCATAATGCAAATCATTGCCACAAACATAGGTCAGAGTTAGTGCTGGGGTTTTTTTTCAGTTCACCGGCTAGTATTTCAGAGAATCATAGAATGGTTTGGGTTGGAAAGGACCTTAAAGGCCTTCTAGCTCCAACCCCCCTGCCACAAGCAGAGACACCCTCCGCTAGATCAGGTTGCCCATAGCCTTATCCAACCTGGCCTTAAACACTGCCAGGGACGAGGCATCAACACCTTCTCAGGGCAACCTGTTCCAGTGCCTCACCACCCTCAAGGTGAAGAATTTCTTCCTTATATCTAGTCTAAATCTACCCTCTTTCAACTTCAGACCGTTACCCCTCGTCCTATCACTGCACTCCCTGACAAAGAGCCCCTGCCCAGCTTTCCTGTGGGTCCCCTTCAGGTACTGGAAGGCCGCAATAAGGTGTCCCGGGAGCCTTCTCTTCTCCAGGCTGAACAGCCCCAACTCTCTCAGCCTGTCTTCACAGGAGAGGGGCTCCAGCCCTCAGATCGTCATCGTGGCCCTCCTCTGGACTCACTTGAACAGATAGATCCATGTCCTTCCTGTGCTGAGGACTCCAGAACTGAACACAGTACTCCAAGTGGGGTCTCACGAGAGCAGAGTAGAGGGGCAGAATCACCTCCCTCGATCTGCTGGTTACGCTCCTTTGGATGCAGCCCAGGATACTGTTGGCCTTCTGGGCTGCCAGCACACATTGCTGGCTCATATTAAGCTTCTCATCCACCAGCACCCCCAAGTCCTTCTTTTCAGAGCTACTCTCAATCCATTCTCTGCCTAGCCTGTATTTGTGCTTGGGTTTGCCCCTACCCAGGTGCAGGACCTTGCACTTGGCCTTCTTGAACTTCACAATGTTATCACAGGCCCACCTCTCAGGCCTGTCCAGGTCCCTCCAGATGCCACTCCTTCCCTCCAGTGCATCGACCGCACCACACAGCTTGGCATCATTGGCAAACTTGCTGAGGGTGCCCTCCGTCCCACCGCGTTCGCAACAAAGCTGTTAAACAACACTGGTCCCAACACCAACCTCTGAGGAATGCCACTGGTCTCCACCTGGACATTGAGCCATTGACCACAACTCTTTGCAACCACTCAGCCAATCCATTGAGTGGTCCATCTGTCAAGTCTGTATCTTTCCAATTTAGTGACCAGAATGTCATGCAGAACAGTATCAAATGCTTTGCACAAGTCCGGGTGATGTCAGTCACTCTTCCCTTATTCACCAACGCTGTAACTCCATTGTAGAAGGCCACCAAATTTATCAGGCACGATCTGCCTTTAGTGAAGCCATGCTGCTTGTCACCAGTCACCTCCTTATTGTCTATGTGCCTCAGCAGCGTTTCCAGGAGGATCTGCTCCTTGATCTTACCAGGCACAGAGGTGAGACTGACCGGCCTGTAGTTTCCTGGGTTTTCCTTTTTTTTCCCTTTTTAAAAATGGGAGTTATGTTTCCCCTTTACCAGTCAGTGGGGACTTCACTGGACTGCCTTGAGTTCTCAAATATGATGGATAATGGCTTAGCAACTTCATCTGACTGTTCCCTCAGGACCCGCAGATGCATCTCATCAGGACCCATGGGCTTGTTCCTTAGGTGGTCTATTTAAAAGTAGAGAATAAATATACTTAAGGAAGGGAAAGGAAATGCAGTGGCTTAGAATGAAAAGAACACAACCATTCACCTATGATTCTGGTAATCAAAGGATTTGATTAATTGCTAGTGCATGCTGAAGTTTATGTATTAGTATACTTTTTAAGAAATTTTAAAATCTGGAGAATTCTGTGACATTACGCGAAATTAGTTTTGTACCTTTGTTAACAGTTCTATGCTTTGTTGATTATTATGTTTTTACCCCTGGGTTTAACAACCAAGCCACACAGTCATGCTTGAGATGAAGTAAGCTTGTCATCTTCAATGGATAGTTGTCATAAGAGGTTGTGGATAGGCCATTAGTGGCTCAACTTTAGTTAGGAGATGATATGAGAGTAAGATTTTTATCCAAAAGAGGAGGTGCATGGAAACTCTGAATATGGCAGGTCTCACAGTTATTTTACCACTAGAGGGCTTATTTGTATAACAGTGAAAAGTGCGTGTGAAAAGTTTGGTTTCAGGTGCTTCATATGGTCCAAGAAAAACAGAAAAAAAGTTCTAAATACGGAAGTGTGACATTAAGGAGGTAGATATCAGACTGCAAAGTTAAGAATATTAAGAACCAGCTACTTCTGAACTCAGAAAATGAAGTGAGATTGCATCTCAATCTACAACTATACATAGAGAGTGAGTAAGAAAATATTGGAAATTGTTTTTTAAGAGTTCTTATATTTGTTTGAGCTATGCTTAAAATTCCTCTTTGACAGAGCCATGCATTTTTTACATCAGTTGCATTATCTTGGTTTCCACTTTTCTTTTGCTTTTTATCACAGCTGAACATTTCATCATTTTTAATTCCACACTAACATGCAAGATACTGCCTCGGGAATCTGCTTAGTACGGCATGTGCCTCATTCACAGTGCCAATGAGAATCCCAGTTCCTCTCTTTCCTTTTCATAAAGCCTGAGTTGTAATGGCAGAATGTAACATCTCTTGGCACTTTCCAAGAGCCTCTCTTGTTTTTAAACATTGTTTGGCAGTTGCATGGCTTGTCAGCACAGTATCTGTGGAGACAGCTTTCCTGAAAACTGCTACTAGCTTTAGGTTTTTTGCATGCATATGCACTTAAAATTAATTTTTGCAAAAATGGAGTTTCTGGGGTGATTCTATTCTTTAATTTAGAGATCCTGCAAATTCTTAAAATTTGGAGTTGTCATTCTGAGTTTTGTGTCTGTCATTGGTAAGTATGGAATCCTTAATGTAGACAGTGCAACTTCATATTTTCTCAATAATCTCTAGCTATGTTGGTTTTTATTTTTTTTTTTGTAACAAGTACATACAGCTTGGCAACAAAACTGTTGGTTATATACCAGAGTTCTTGCTGGTGCTGGTAGTAATTACACAATAAGGAATTTAAAAAACAGTTTGACAGAATATTCCCATTAAAAAACAAAACAAAACAAAACAAACCCAAAAAACAACCACAAAAAAGAGTAGTTGTCTAGTTTCTATTTCCATCTTATTCACTGTTGCTTCTTTTCCAAAAGAAACCATCTCTTTGGAAGTCTAACATTCAACACCAGTACAAAACTGTTTCTGTGCAGATAATACTTTTCTCATTTGGTATCACAATTCTGTGATGAAACAAATGGTGCATGTATCACCTTTCAGCACTAACTTGGCTCTGAATAGTTGTAGATAAAGGTTTGGAGGTTTTTTCTTCTTCCTGTTTCACAACTGTTTCCAAAAACTGTAGACAACAGTGACTTCTCTCATGAGTGTCCCTGACAGCTGTAAGACCTGGATGCCAAGTTCTGGCTCCCAAGCCTTGACCTCTTCTTTGGCTTCTTTTCTGGTCTCTTGGCTGGCTCCTCTGCTTGTTGCTGTGGCAGCTGCGGAATCGTCTCTGGGGCTAATCAATGCAAAGCTAAGCTCATTTGGATTCTGCTTTATTGCTGGTGATGCCGCTTCTCTTAGACTTAGCTCAGTGAGAATTATCCATGTGTTTTTAATATATTCTAAGAGTGAGAATTCTTAAAATTCTCAAATTGCTGTGGTACAAATGTTGATTTTTAATTTTCTTGCTGTAAATAGAAAGCGGTTCTGCTTTGGTCGGAAGTAAAAACATTCTGAATATCAATACATGGCAAAGTATAGTGATGCTCCATCCCTGACATTTTTGTTTGGCACTAGCTTTCTGGGTAAAAAGAATGACAGTACTTTCATTGCATGAAATATTTCAGCAACTTAGAGCAAGTATGTCTGCAACATGGTTAAAATGGCTTAAAAGGAATGTGCTTATAATTTGAAGACCAGCATGTACTGAATGTGTGTTACCTATTCATGCATTTAGTATCAGTAGCTATGCATGAAGAGAGTCTAATCTGGTTTGAAAGATATTCAGCAGATTTATTAGAGGGAAGGGGAGAAGCGAATGTATGAATACAGGGTGCAGGGCCGGGTAGTGTGTCTAAACCTTCTTTTAGACAACTGGAATTTATGAAAAGGAAACAATTGGAATGTCCTCTTTCTTTTATCTCAGCAAAAAAAATTGAAGTTTTAATGCCCAACACAACTGTCTATTGAAATGCAGTATCATTAAAGTCCGATTTAGAATGCAAAACTACAAATTAATGTCTAATGACATTAAGAGGTGAAGCACTATCTATATCTTTAGCAAAACTATAAAGCAGGACCAAAAATCAACCCTTTGATGAGGATTACATGGTTGCACGTTGGCAGAGGATGTGCAGGGTTCTAAGAAAAGCTGCTGTGACTAGATAACCTCTCAGTATGTTTATCACAATGCCTGTGGTTGTATTTCAGAGCAGAAGAGACAGTTACAAATACCGAGTAGAGGAATGTAAACACTTTCTGAGCATTTCAGTAAAAAAGATGATGGGAGAAAAAAACAGGTTTGACACTAACTACTCACAGTGTATTATAACATAAACATTCTTCCTCAAACCACTCCAAAATAGCCGTGAAATAAACAGAGAGATTCTGAAGGGCCAATGTCCCATCCTGCTGGAGGAAACGGAAAGAACAGCTATTCCTTATATCAAGGATCATCCATATAAACGACAGTTTGGGTACTGATTACAAGCTGGATTTGGAAAATTCCATATGGTCATGTATTTCAGGGACTCACAGCATTTTGAAGTAGTCAGGGATTGATTGCATTCTCCAAAAGACGTAAAATGCCCGATCCTTCTGTCTTGTTGCCACCATGCTTCCCACGGGTTTGGCCACTGTTGTTTACAAACCTGATCTGATTCCTGAGTAGAGTTGCCCCATCTGAAAGCTTATCTATTTGTCCGAGAGAAGAAAAATAGCAGAACAGTACCATAGCTTGCAGGAGAAAATGTAGAACTGTAGGAATGGGTTAGAATCCAAACCAGCTCCAGTCTGCAGAAGTGCTAGCTTAGGAGGAACCAGAATCTGTTTAGTTGGGGTTTTCATTCTCACAGCAGTTCCTGACACTATTGTGTACTGAGTTAATGCTCCTTGCTTCCATGAACTGTAGAGAGACAGAGCTTGTCGTGCTCTTGGCCTCAGCTGTTGGGAGAGAGAGAGAGATTTAAAAAAAACAGAGGAGTTCAAAATGAAATGTGCATATGAGTCATTTCGGTACTTGGGAGCTTTTTGTAGATAGGTGAGCATGAGGTCCCTAACTGTACAAAGGGTAGGAGAAAGGACAGACTAGATCAAAGCCCTTCTGGATGGAATTATTAAAACACATTTGCATATCACTTAATAATTTGCCATAATTTTTAAGGCATATATTAACTTTCTAAATCTCTCCAGAAATAAACTGTAATTCACACAAGTAAATTAATTCCATACTGCAGTCACTTTTTTACCATTTACAGTTTAAACATCAGTAATAAAAATAAGAATCAATTTAATATTGTAACTATGAATGTCAAGATTTTACTCTAAGTGCAAAGTAAATCCAGAACTAATTTAGTGTTACTGATTTGTGTCTCTTAATGAATATATAGTTTTGCGAGTCCTCAAGTGTTGATTTCTAACACACTGAGAGTTTTCTTTGTATTAGCCAGTTGTAAATACATGTTTCCAATTTAAAATTCTGTCCAGACCTGCCTCCAGATCCAAGTTTCCAGTCATTTCCTTAATAGCCTAAACCTTCATCCTCCGACTTCTGGAAATCTTTTAATGTGGTTTCAGGTTTGGGATCTCTGTATTGGTGCATATTTGAATCTAGGTTTCTGCTCTGTCTACGAAGAGGCGTAACAGAACACTGCCTTTGTTTTGCACGGGAGAGGCCTTTTTCATGCCAGATGCCGTGAATGCTGGGCATTCTTTGAAGACTTCTCTTGTATCTGAGATATGAGGGGAATGTTGCTTTGCTTAAAGGATTTTCTTATATTTGTGCTTTTCTGTCCAGAGAGCACCGGCAAACTACCTAACTTTGTATAACCTCTTCTGCCGCTCTCTGTGTCTGTGTTTTGTGGAGGTTTTTTGGTCAGTGCTCATCAAGCTGCCGGTGAGCTCGAAGCCGTCCTGGCTGCGTGCTGATCTATTTTTATCTGATAATTGGTTTTCCTGCTTGAGGGATTCACACATTGTAAATGAAAGCACTGATTTGCCTTGTCCCTGCGTGATGTTTTTGTTTCCTGGTGAATTGCCATGTTGCTTGGTAAAACTGCTTTATTTTAGAATATTAGCTGCAGATACCTTGAATCAACTAAAGTGTAACTGAAGGAAAAAAATAAACACTTTGTGAATTTGAGAATCACAGAGTTTGGTAATTAATTACAGTATGCTCTCTTGTGTGCATACAGAGGAGAATGCTCAATATAAGAATGTCTCTATTTTTCTGTACAAAAATAATCAATTGATACATGACATGTATTCTTAAAATTGGTTTAAACCAAAATTAGATTTCACTATTTGTGAGTTAGGAAACTGCAGTTGAGGGATGGGGTTGTTTTTACCAGAACTAAGCATTAGTCCATGTATTGGTGGAAGGAAAATGAGGAATTTCAATTCCTCATTTATCTAACTTACATAATGGAGTAAGTATAAATATCCTACTTGGGATTTGGTCAGTTTACTGCAGCAAATTCTCTCTTCTTTCCCTGGAACGGAACCCCTACCCAAGGTGATCGACATTATTGACTTGTAGCTCCGACTCACTTCCCCTAGCAATCAGTCTAAAGGCGGATTTCTGTTCCTGGATCTAGCTGCATGTTTGCACTCGTTTTCCACTCCTTTGTCAGAGGCAACTTCCCTGCTAATCTGTTGTGAGAGTACTCCTGTATCCACATCAGTCAAAAGGAGTCATTGCAAATCAAATATATTTGCTTAGCTAACTTGAAATGGATGCAGGGCCCTTGTCCTTCAAATTCAGTAAAGGTCATCTTGGAATAACTATCTTAAAAATACCCGAGTACTCTTAGGAAATTACTGTATGAAGTTGGAGAAGGCTAGAATGCTGAAATAAGTGGAAAGGTATAGTTATCATCAAATGAGGCACTATGCAGTGCGTGATCCAGGTAATTTGCATGATGTCAAAATAGCTGTAGGAGTTGCTGAACAGAAGCAGTACAGTGCGTTTATCTAGCTGATGTATGTTTTAAATTAATCCTCAGGGTTGAAGTTTTTTGTGGCATGGAAATCATTTATTACAATACCCTTTCATACGTAACATTATTTTGTAACTTTGAGGCAGATCTTCATATGCAACACCTTGACAATGTATTTAATTAGAGATGCAGTTTGATCATCTGTGTTCAATTGAAACCTTCATAGATTAACTACAAAATCAGTTATTTCAATAATTTAAATCATTAAAGCATTCTGTAGTTCCACTTTCAGTATCATGATGACACTGATAAAAATCTGCAAATAGAACAGGGTCGTGTTTGGGGTAAATGAAAGAGGAAAAAAGTTTATACAGTTTCATATGTTAATTTTTTTTCCAAGCTGTTTTTCCATAACTGATAATCTTTTATTTCCCATTTAAAATTGTGAGCATTATGTTAAAACTCTGGCTAACTCAGTAGCATAACAATGATGATATTCCAGAGTGGCATACCAATGTTAGTTTGTTTAAACTGCAAAATAACATCTGTAAGACAGATGTGTACATTTTCAAGCTGATGGTTAATTAGCCAAGGTTAATAAAAAGGAGAGGTAGTATGTTTACAGCCTGTTAGCAAAGTGAAAATACAGCAAGTGGGATTGAAGAGCCACTTTATGGGACAGAGCTAATTATGAAAATGGAGTTTAAAATGGGAAAGATAATTTTATTGTCCATATGTGAATTATCTCCCTAAAATGTAGATAGGTAGTATTTTTTTAATTGTATCTTTCATCTTTTATTTTCTGAATGTGTTGACTCAGTAGATTTTTTTTTTTTTAATTTTAAATTTTCTAAGTCAATAATGCACATCTATTGTTGCATTTAACACTGTTGTGCTGAGTGGTGATTGCCTGCACAAACACAGGATGCCTTCTCAGTGATAGGGTTAAAAGAAAGAAAAAAGTTCGTGTATTCTCAGTATCAGCATGTTCTTTTTGGGGGTACTAGACAGGGATAATTCAGAAGAAGTTTTTTAACAAGGTTTTGAAGTTCTAGCCTGTCATTTCACATTGATAACTTCTAACGTGTTACTGCATGAAAAAATGAGTCAGGTTTTGTTTGAATGACGCTCTTCACGTATTTTATTAAATGTACTTTCATCTATGTTATTTTGCTGTAGCCTGGAATACTTTTGGTTCTTTCTGAATAACTGTATATACTTAGAACTGTGATCCCCATTAGATAGCTAGAATATTTATCAAGAAGTTAGTGACATGGTTTATGTTACACAGTTAGGGTACATCCAGGAATACAGTATCAATATCTTCACCTGCAATGTTATGCTGCAAAGGATCGTTTATAATCTCTGCTCAGTAGAGGGTTATTTTTTCTTTCAGCTGGAGTTACTTCACAGCTCTTTCTCCAAAATAACTTTGAAATGCAAAATTTGTAAAAAGAGATACTTAAGTGAAAGGAAGTTCTAGGGCTAAACTTCTTTACATAGCTTCTAATATTAAATAAATCCAAGTGTTACATATATCTGTAGTTCCAAAAAGAATCTTGAAATGAGAGAGAGAGATAAAGTTTGACTGGACAGATACCATTAACCTCAAAATTTAGACAGCTGTTTAATTTTTCGTTTTGATGATCTGGGTTTTTTCCTGCGTTTTAGCCTGAGGAAGTTAAAATGGTACCAGTATAATTACTTGGTGCATTAATTATACCTGGATACTGCATGAACTAAAATTCTAACAGGCCTCTAAAGCAACATACTCTCCTTTTGTACTAGAATAAAAATATCTGCAAGGAATTATACTGAAATAACCCTAGTTGTGTGAGGTACACATTATCCCAGATTGATGTCACTTCTTGATTAGATGAGCTCTAAACATTTATAATATGCATTCCATTGTTTTGGAAGTTTCCCTTTCTCCTTGCTGATTTACCAAGGTACTCAGAACTCAAAACAGTTTCTGCTTGTTTAGTCTTAGAGCTTTAAATTCTGTCCATGTTAGCATTTTAACTGTGTTCAGGAACTGGAAGATTTTAGAAGTTCCTTAGGATTGTTTCGGAAGTGGGGATTTTATTCCAGATCAGCACTAAACTGGAAAGTCTGATAAAGGGTAGTTTTTAGATGGTTTAATGAAACACAGTAAAGGGAGGAAAAAACCAGCAACCCAAAACTGTTTCAGTCTAGCAGAACTGTAGAACCAGTCTCCAGTAATATTTTAATTGTAGAGTTTTTCGAAAAACAAAGGCAAATTCTTCTCCTTTTTTCTTTTATGCCTCCCCAGACATAGAATCATAGAAAGGTCTGGGTTGGAAGGGCCCCCAAGGATCATAGAGTTCCACCCCCCCTGCCACAGGCAGGGCCACCAACCTCCAGGCCTGGACCTACACAAGGTTGCCCCGGGCCCCGTCCAACCTGGCCTTGAACCCCTCCAGGCACGGGGCATCCACCACCTCTCTGGGCAGCCTGTTCCAGCACCTCACCACTCTCTCTGTAAAAAACTTCCCCCTAATATCTAATTTAAACCTTCCCTCCTTCAGCTTCAATCCATTCCCCCTTGTCCTGCCATTTTCTCCCCCTTTAAAAAGTTGGTTCCCCTCCTGTTTGTACGCTCCCTTCAGGTACTGGAAGGCTGCAATGAGGTCCCCCCGCAGCCTTCTCTTCTCTAGGCTGAACAAGCCCAGCTCCCTCAGCCTCTCTTCATAGGGGAGGTGCTCCAGCCCTCTAACCATCTTCGTGGCCTCCTCTGAACCTTCTCCAACAGTTCTGCATCTTTCTTGTACTGCGGGCCCCAGACCTGGACACAGGACTCCAGGTGGGGCCTCACGAGGGCAGAGTAGAGAGGGACGATCACCTCCCTGTCCCTGCTGGCCACCCCTCTTCTGATGGAGCCCAAAATTCTGCTAGACAGTTCTGCTAGACATAACTGATAATTTACATTCCTGCCTACAGATGTTTCCCTAGCAACAGGATGTTTGGGCTGCGGAAAATAAACTCAGTGAAAGTTGACTTAAAACAGTTTTAACAGGTATCTGTTTATGATCAGCAATAACATAGGTGTGATGCCAGAATAAGTGAAATAGTGATTTTGCTTGTTGGAGAAGAGTGAGTCTGTAATGGCTTGAAAGGAGAGTCACCTGAGCAGTTTAAACAGTTTTTTCACTCAATATTGAAAGCTTTTTGAATAGTGCACACAGAACAAGACGTTACGTAGACACGTTGTTTTGCAATACAGTGAAACTGGGCTGCTGATCCTTTGAAGCAATAACGCATTTTAAGCGAAGAAAAATGTTTTAATGCTGTGTCAAAGTAGGTAGTCATCCCGCGTACATTACCGTGTTATCTCAGCAGTCGGGAAAATTGCCTAAGCATGAATAAATGGTCTAACAAAGACCAGCGTTCTGTTTCGTTTTCCATTTGTAGGCATGTTTTCTCCTGTTGATTGAAAGTATGTGGAAAAATATGTAATGATGGGGTTAGAATTTGGTACAGGGGAATTAATTTATTCCTTCTTGTTATCTGATATACTCATTTTGTGGTAAATGATAAGATTCCTGTGAACTTATAATGCTGCTTTTGTAATGCAGCTAGGATGCTATTTTAAATCCCAGCTGTGGGAAGCAAACTTTGGAAAAAATATTACATAAGCAGACGGGATGTCATTTGGTCTCCTTTTCCTCTGCTTGACACTGAACTGGCTCTGCAAGTCTCCTGTGTATACTCAGGAGTATTTTGAGCCTAATGTTTCAATATTTATATCACACACAAGCAAACAAAACCAAACAAAACAGGCAAAACAACAGAGCTGGCAACCCCAAATGGGATTAATTTATCTGCTCTGTTCCTCTGCAGTTCAGATTTAACGTATTTATTAATTAAAGCACAGATTGGTCTTTTTATCTTAACATCTAGAAGATACTTAAAGAACAAGATCATTGTTGTGCAAGTCCATCTCTTTAAAGGAAGCTAATGATGAAACAGAAATGCTGGCTTTGAACAGTGCTGTCAAAGTTGTTTTGCAATAGTTGCTTAAAGGTAATATATGTATTTTTTAAGATACTGTTAGGATGGATCCCACGGTTGGGGACGCACTTCATTGATGTATAGGGTAAATTTTAGGGTTAAAAAAAAGCCTTTCGATGAAAACATCTTATTTGGTCTGTTTTCCTCACGGTGATCATGCTGCAAGGAATAATCGATGTGTTTTCACATTTTTCAAAATGTTTTATGAATGAAAAGACTAACCCAAAGATCCAGGTACAACCTCTGGCATGAGGAGTTCTGAAGCAGCAATTTGCTTAGAGGTACACTGTGGGAAGCTATCATTATCCATTTGTTTTTTCTTCTGCACTTCCTTCCAGGGACAGGATGTCAGATGTTTGTCTGTTCTTTTCTCAAGTAACACAATAGCATTTATTTTCGTAACCTAAAAGCAGCTTCCGCATTCTTTAATTTTAAAACCGCTGTCAAATGGATGGGGCAAAGGAAGAAGGGCTAATTTGAGGAGACTCAGAAGGTGAGGGCAGAGATACAGCTTCTCCATCACACACTTTCTGGGCGATCTGCAGTCTCACGCTGTTGTCTGCACTGACTTATTCAGAGTGTAGTGTTTTAGACAGGACAGGTGGTTTCTTTTCAGAGCGAGCTGTGCAGACAGAACAGCACCCTTTCACTGAGCAGAAGCAGAGTCAAAAGAAGAATGGACTTGGGAGCGAAGTACAAGAAGCCAGGGGAACGCCTGCCGTGCTTCTGCAGGAGTGACTGCTTTTCGCCATCGAGCAGAGACTGACCTTTAGGGGTTTGAGGCAGCCTGAGGGCTGGTGCGAAGTGTATGGTGGCAAGGGGAAAAGGGTGGTGTACACAGTGGGATGCATCTGAGGGCAGAAGAGAATTTGGGCTCTCTGGGGAAGGGCTGGGGGTACTTGGAGGTTGTAGGATCTGAGTAGGATGGCATACAGAAGTGTTGGGTAGGAGTCCTCTCTGAAAAGGTGTGGAATCTGTTTTTTTTTGTCCATTTAATGCTGAATTCCTCAAAATGCATGAGGTTCCTCCTGCGATCTCAGAAAACAGGCTTTCAAGCCATTTTCTTCATCTGTGGTATCTTCCTGATTTTCAAACTTTGTTGGAATGGCTTTGCTGCTGTTTCTTGTCAGATAGTGACAAACCGTTGGTGGTTATCCACCCTGTCCATACAGGCAAAGGGAGTGGTTCAGGAACGGCTTGTAATAAAAGCTACACAAAATGCTTAGAGGGGTTGCTCAAAAAAGAGTATTCTTCATTGTATCAGTATGGGATCAGGAATGTGCATTGGCTGATTTTTTGGGTATATTTATATCCATAAGGGAATGGATGCTAAAAAATTAGAAAGGACGTGCAAACAGTAATTTGAACAGTTACAAGTTAGTGTTTGGAAGACCTCTGGTGGTCTCTCCCTCTTGT